>SNQJ01S0152670.1:22892-34170 GCA_010110895.2 Picea sitchensis | reverse complement strand
GTGAAATCTTCACTGCCTTATCAACATAACAAGATGATTCCAATGCATTGCAAAGATACATATTTTACAAGTAAGAAAAGGAAGAATGAGATTAGAGAAGAAAATATGCTCATCAAAAGGATTGTAGCAATGAGTGCAAAATGAAATAGTCCCTACTTTACAATCAGAAAAGAGAATCCTAGTCCAACATCCCTAGTCTCTATTCAACCCTCCCGAGCCTCTCCACTTCAATCTTTCATCCAAAAGATTTATAGATTTACAATCATAAGTTTCCCTCCATAATTGATGGATTTAGGATTTCTACATACAAAGATTAGCTTCTATTTTGCTGGAAATGATATCCCTACACCAAATCTAAAATATGATTACAAATATGTGTTGAATAATGAAGTTGTTGTAGACCAATCTCGTTCTTTGTTGTTAATAAATCTTCCTTTGACTGCTGATAGGTGGTTACAGCATGGAATTTGACCTCAAAAAGGTCTCTAATGCTGAAGATGCTCTGCCACTTCTATCGATATCTTGGACTGAGGTTTTGGATCTAGATTCAATATGCTCTGGAAATATGGAAGTGATAAAACTGATTGACACCTCAACTCCCATTTACTGTTTCTAGCTACTTTGGAAATCAAGAATGTAATTGAATATTCTTCCATGTGTTCATGGAATATTTAACTACTTCCTAAAAATGCTCATCGAACCCTGGAGATAATATTTGACTTGCTAATCCTTCTCATGAAAAATTGTAACTAAAAGATACATTGCTACCTAAAGAAATCAATCAGATCCTCTGCCACCAAAATACTTTTCCATCTGTAATTTTGCATCAAAAATTTGGATCTGCACTTGAATCTTGCTACTTGTGGATACCATCGATAGATATGATAATGAACATGACTGCTCTTAATGGATTGTGGTGGCTGCGAAGGAGTCAAAAGATATAAGACTGAAACATCAGTTTGGTAATAGGTTGGGATACCAATTACAGTGTTTGAACTATGGCATGGACCCCAAAATTCTTTGTCGATATAAGACTTCTCATCCAGGTTCCTCACTCAATCTATCTTTTCCATGAAAAATGAGCGAAGATTTTTGACTTCTTTAGATTTAACTTCAGTTTCGTTGTTCCATCTAAGACCTTACCTCTCTTAAATGATTTTCCTTGGAATCGAGAACCCTCTGTATAATCTACTACAGCCAAAGACCAAATCCAATCATTAGTAACTGTTGATCTTAGCCAAAGTTGTGAGTAATTATCTACATCTATGCTTATGTCCTCCTCACTAGCTGACGAAAGATTGTCAGTGCCATGCTTTCCACAATAATTTGAAACGTTGAATTGGGAAAATGCCAGGATAAATCATTCTCATAGCCAATGAATATAGCTAATAGAATACTTTAGCTTAGCAATTGATGCCACACTATTTCAGATCCGGTCCTTTAATCTGTGTTGTGAAAGGATCTATTCGCACCCATAGCAAATAGAAGCAAGAATAACGAGCCGAACAACAAAAATTGTGGGTGTCTTGTTCTGTCGTCCCATCAAACCCTTTTCGAATGCTTTACACTCATTTTCAAGACAACGTCCCAATGCCAGAGATATGTTCCTTGCAGGCTCTGAACCCAGCACTTGTTTGGCGTTTTGACATTTGGATGTTGTGAAAGTCTGGTGAGCATGCCACTTATTATGCCTGATGTTGTTAAGCAACCATGAAACATCATAATCATGACGTTTCCACGAATTTCATTAACAAACATCTTCTATAAATTGCATATGATCACTCTGAATATTATTAGCCTGGTTTTCTCTTATGGTGCCTTGTGTTGAGTGACTTAGTTCTCGACTTAATCGATTGAGTGTTTAGCATCTGATGTCTCTATTGGCAGATTTTCATCACCTGGGCACTTACACAACGTCTATGCACATACAAAACTAGACTTATCCATAATCCACATGGCGATTTCAATACATGAAAGCATCAACAAACTTGTTAGTGCACTTATAAGAAGTAAACACATAATTCAACTATATGCCCATATAAGCCATCTTTCATAATTTGTCGTGTGATGTATGTTTCTTGGCAATTAGTGATTTGCATAACTGATAGGGTCACTATTTGTTGTTATCACCAAGCCAATTCCATATTATTATAACTATGAAAACAACACATGTTTCAATTTTCCCTTATTGCCTTCAATCTATAACTTCAACACCCATAACATCTCTTAAAGTTCCCTTCTCCTTCTGTGCTGGTGCTTTATCATGACTGTTAGTAGTAGTAGGTACTAAACTATGTTGAATTTGATGGCAGGTGCTTGGCTCGATAACCGGTGAACTTGGTTTTGGATGCCTGATGGGCTTAATTGGAGATTGGGCTTGTGGGCCCAATAATTTTGCTAGAGTAAATATTAGCACTATAAAAAGGCTCGAGACCCAGATTTTCCTAAAAGGAAATAATTATTTTTCACTTGTCCAAAATAACCCAAGATATAATACCAACACACATATAAAAACAGGCCTGCGCTGCATAAAAAACATGTTTAAGCAATGCTCCTTTAAAGTTTTAAATTTGAAGTTCTAGGTACTAACACTTTTCGGTGCTACAAGAATAACCCCATTCCTGCAACAAGGAAAAAAAATGAATATTTAGTATCTGGATACTAATAGTAGGTACAGGAACCACAAGACTTCATCTATCACCTTCGTGCTCCATATAATGAAGTATCTCAATCATATTGATTGTTTCCTATATTAAATAAGGTTTGATTGGAATTGATATGGTTATGATTGATTTCTTTCTAAGAGTGAATAAAGTATTGTTGTTTCAAGTGATACAAGAAGCAAGATCTAAGTTCATCTCTCCATTTCATGAGCCTCTAATGAACAGATCTGTTATCTAAGCAAGAACCTTTTTCATTGAGTGTTTGTTCGAGAGTTTCGTTATAAGTTTTATCTTCTGAGTTTGAAGTTGTGTGAAGTATTTAGATATCTCAAAAACAAATTATTTTGTTATTGATTATTTCTTGATTGATCTATACTCATCAGACATAGATAAACCACCTGTTGTCGACACATATAGTGTAACAACTCTGTTGATTATGAATCTCAGTCGATAATTTATGTTTGGTAATATATTATGCATATAATTGCACCAACAACGTCCTTAGGACCATACCAAGTCCACTGGAAGTTTACAATCCCTATGGCTCGATTCCAGAGTTACTTTCTTTTCTGATCCACTATACGCACTAGATGCACCTTAAAAGTGTTTTCCTTGTCCACCTGAATCACATTCTAATCAATAACATGATTATCATCACGTAAATATTTCTTAAGTAATGACACATGAAATACATTATGTATAAACATGCATGCAGGAAATGAAAGCCCATATTATTGGACCAATCCTCTCTAGGATTTCAAATGACCCACAATATCGAGCTTCCAACTTTGAACAATTTCCCAACTTTGGGGAGCTTTTGTTGGCCTTCACTCTCAGGAATACATGATCCCCTACTTTAAATTCCTTGTGATTTTTGTTCTTATCAGCATAACTTTTCCACCTGTCTTGGGAAACCTTCAAATTCTGCTTAATATTCAGCATTTGTTCTTCCATTTACTTGAGCAACTCTGACCCAACCACTTCCCTATAAGTTGGGTTGTCCCATGTTACAGGGGTGTTTCACTTTCTGCCATAAAGTGCTTCAAACGGGCTCATATTCAATGATGCTTGATACCCATGTTGTAGGAAAATTCTACCAAGTGTTGATAATCTTCCCATTTAGATGGTTTGTCCATCACATACATCCTTAGCATGTCCTCTATCACTTGGTTCACCCTTTCTATTTTCCCATCAGACTCATCGTGATAAGCAATGTTGAAGTTCATATTTGTTCTGAACCCTTTGAATAACCCCTTCCAGAACTTTGAGGTAAACTTTAGGGCTCTATCAAACACAATTGTCTTTGGTATGCCATGCAAGCATGCTACTTCCCTCATATAAATATCAACAACATTAATTTCCTTATGAGTAGTCTTCATAGGAACGAAATGGGCAGCTTTATTAAGCTTATCCACCACCACCATGATTGCATCATGTTGCTTGCATGTTCTAGGCAATCCTATGATGAAATCTATTGTTACAACTTCCCATTTTCACTCAAGAATGGGTAATGGCTGCAGTAAACCTGTTGTTTGTCTATGTTCATCCCTTACCCTTTGACATTCCAAACATTTGGCAATGAAATCAACAATCTCCCTCTTCATGCCTGGCCAATAATATTGGTTTTTGATTGTTGAAATTGTTTTCTGATATCTTGGGTGTCCTGCATAAGTTACATTGTGCATTTCTTTTAAAATTGCACTCATCAATTAATAAGAGTTGGGTACATAAACTTTGTTTCTGTACAGGAGGGTTCCATCAATTATCAATTCATAATCCTCAACCTTTTGTTGCATTTTACCTTGCTGCAATTTTGTTACCAATTCCATGTATTGCAAACATGATTTTGCAGCCTCTACAAATATGTCTTTCAAATCTGATTGGTACATGCTAATGGTTGTAGAATGCAACTCATGCACTCTTCTGTTGAATTCATCAACCACTTTGTTCTCTTTCCCCTTGATATGTTTTATATCAAATTCATATTCACTGAGAAACTCTAACCATCTATTTTTTCTGGCATTTAGAGTTGGTTGATCAAATAAATATTTCAGACCATTATGGCCTGTCCTCAACTCAAACCTCTTTCCCATGAGGTAGTGCCTCCACTTCTTCAAAGCGTGCACTATGGCTGCCAACCCCAAATCATGAGTGGTATAGATCCTTTCATGCTCCTTCAACTTCCTTGATTCATAACGTACAACAAACCCATTTTTACTGAGGACTCCCCCCAGTCTTTCTTTACATGCATCTGTGCATACAATAAAGTCTTCATTTGGATCTGCAATCCTCAAAATTGGAGCACTGGTTAACAACTGCTTCAATTGTTGGAAGCTCATTTCACATTCTGATGTCCATTGAAGTTGCTTCCCCTTCATTTGCAAGGAAGTGATGGGGTGAGATATTCTCGAAAACCCTACAATGAACCTTTTGTAGTAGCTAGCTAGACCCATAAAGGATATGAATTCTATCACATTCTTTGGCACTGACCATTCTCTAATGGCCTCAAACTTTATAGGGTCCACTGCTATCCCAAGTAGTGAATTATATTTTGATAAAATGAGCACTTGCTCAATTTAGCATACAATTGATGCTCCCTTATCACTTGCAACACCATCCTCAAATGATTCTCATTCTCTTCTTTCGACTTGGAATATACAAGGATGTCATCCAAAAAGACAATGACAAACTTGTCTAAATATTCTCAGAAGACACCATTCATTAAGAACATTAAAACAACTTGTGCATTTGACAACCCAGATGGCACCATTGTGAACTCATAATGACCATACCTTGTCTTGAAGGTGGTCTTTCTAATATCTTCATATTTAATCCTTACTTGATGGTATCCTAACCTGAGATCTATCTTGGAAAATATCTTTGCATCCTTCAATTGATAAAAGAGATCATCAATCCTTGGTAAGGGATACTTGTTCTTTATAGTCACTTTATTCAACTGTATGAAGTCAATGAACAATATCAATGTCCCATCTTTATTTTTCATGAAAAATACTGGGGCACCCCAAGGTGACACACTTGGGCGTATATACCCCTTCTTCAGAAGTTCTTCAAGCTGCATTTGCAACTCCTTCAATTATGGTGTACTCATTCTATAAGGAGTCTTTGACACTGGAGCTGCTCCAGCAATTAAATTTATAGAGAAATCAATATCTCTCTTTGGGAGTAGTCCTGGTACCTCCTTGAACACATCTTCAAAGTATTCCAGGAGTGCATGGTCCTCCAAATTTGACACCTTATCCTTAGATGCTTCCTCCATATGAGCTGCAAATATTTGACAACCTTTCCTATAGCATTTCTTCAGATGCATTGTTGAAATTTCTCTGATAGTCACTACCTTAGGAATTCCTTGGAATGTTCTTTGATTTCCTTCCTCATCAAGGCAAATGAATGACTTGTTACAACAATTTAATATGACATGGTGTTGATCTAACCAATCCATACCAATTAGGCAGTCATAAGAACCTAAAGGCAAGATGTTCAAATCTACCCTTGTGCTCAGTCCATTCATGTCCATAATACATGACTTAACCATCTCATTGACTTTTCTTTTGTCTCTAGTAGCCAATTGTACCAACAAATATTTTCCATGCTTGCTTCTTGGCAAATGCAAACTTTCCACCATATTAGGATCTATATAACTATGAATAGCTCATGAATCAATTAAAATAGTAATGGTTTGGTTGTTGATCATACCTTCCACTTCAATCATATGTTATTGATACTATGATTTCTTGTTGTCTAGGGCTGCATAGATCTTTGGTACATTTCTACCCATGTCCCCCACTGTTTCGGTTCACTGAACATTGTGAACAACTCTCACTTTGTCACTTCCGTGAGGACAATCTCTAAACCTATGATCACCTTTACAAACCCAACATTGAATAGGTGGCTACCTTGTCCTTTGATCACTTGTCTCAATTGTTTTGGGTTCTCCAGAATTTGGTTGCCCCCAAGCATTAATTCTGAAGAATGGTGACTTAATTCCCTTCTTCCTCTGATCCATCTTGAATTTCTTCTTCTCTTTCCAAGATTTTTGGAAAGTTGGCCTTTCTTTTTCTAATCATATAGGCACTTAGGTCGCCTTATGGTATCTTCCAATGTTTTTGGATCATCATATTGTATTTTGTCACTGATGGATGATGGAAAACCACTCAAGTAACTCTGAATATTTACTCTCTCATCCTTGATGAAAGATACATACTTCAACAATTCTAAAAACCTTCTTTCATACTCACCAATGGACATACTTCCCAGCTTGATTTCAAAGAACTCTTTCATTTTCTTAGCATAGTACCTCTTAGTCAAGTATTTCTTTTCAAAATACTTCTTCAATTCCATCCAAGTAACATTTTTCTCTTTAATGTGTTGCATCTACACAATTTTTTCCTGCCACATGGATGCCTTTCCTTCGAGTTGATAGATGGAAATTATTCCTTCTGCATGAGAAGAATAATTATGTAATTGAAAATACTTCCTTTAGCCATGTCTCTACATCTTCATCCTTCTTGTGCTCCCCATCAAATGTAGGAGAATTTATTTTGTTCATTTCCCCTCGTATCTCATCCTCCCCATACCTCTTATGATTCCTAATAGGAGATGGAATTGATTTGTTGTGTTCTCTCTTATTGGAATGCCTCGGGGAGTGTTGGTGGTGCCTTCTAACACTTTTTGTTCTTATATGACTTCCTGATTTGCTTGAACCACTATCCTTATCTAATTTATTTTCTATTCTTTCTAGGTTCTGCATCAAATTTATGTTGAATTCTCCCTATTTCTCCCTAGATTTCATGAGATTTTTGTTATCTTCTCAGTGAATTTGGACATCCTTTTGAAACTTTTTAATGATTTTCATCATGCCCAAGTATTTATCTATTTATTCTCCATGCCCATTGGAGTTTGTCCCTTCAACTCCCAAATGGACATACATTCCTCTAGCTTCATTTTCCGAACTATAATCATCTTGTGCCTCCTCCATTTCGCTGCACTATGCGACAATTCGGTTTGGTTATAACAATTTTTATTTCTGCAAAATGTGAAATCAACTAAATTTTTTCGTCAGGATAATAGACTTAAAAAAAAAAAAAAATCCAGAATAAACCAATCTAATTCAATAAAAGAAATATTAGATTCCATTTTTAGTGGGTCTTGGTCAGTCAAGAACCCCTCAGGATTCTATCTCTAAGCCCCTCTCTGTTCTGCAATAAATTTTTGGAATTAACACCTTTTTCTTCTTCCCTTGGTTCACATGTGACCATGGATGTGACCCAGTGCTAATGATTTGGGCACTTATCCGGAGCCTTGAAACCTCGGGCTTTGGGCTTCAGAGGTTTCCCTTTTTTTGTGTGTCCCAACCATCACAAAAAAATGAACTGACAACGTGAAAAGAACGATGGATCTACGGTCCACATTCCTTGCTCAGATCTAAGGTGGATCAGAGCTTCGGGGACTCTGACTTCGGTGATTTCCAAAGAATTTTTCAACAAATCTCTTGGAGTGTTGAATTGTCGAACTTCATAAAGTAGGGTGGATCAATGTTCCATGACTTCCCAACATCCAACGAATGATACCCACTATAGAACTCTCAGATTCAGAGCTTTGGGAATTTGGAGATTCATAGTTTTAGGAATTTGTAGGATTTCACATCTCCACATCCCAAAACTCTTGAACCACTAATCTTCAAAAACTTCCACATTACCCCCGGTGACGCCATTACATTGCGTTACCTCGACACTATGGAACTTTTGAAACTTCTTCCTTCCATTTCCTAATTATGAACCATTTCTTCCGGAGTGTCAAGTCTCTAGAATTCATAATCTGGCGCCACTCATCCACTGTGACCATCAGGGTCCCACCATCCATGCCTTATAGGAGGCCCATGTGGAGAAATATTAGAAGCGAACACGTGGCCCACTCAGATGGGTGACACATGTCATGTTCTATCGATAATTTCAATCATCCAAAGGTTCTTAAATCGTTGACATGTGGCACACATCGCATGTGTCCACGTCATTTCGAGTGACGTCAACAAACCACATCACTTTGGAACTTCAGGCCTCGACAGTTTTTTTTTCACTTGCACACTCCAATTCTTCTGAACGTCGAACTCCAAAACTTCCTTACCCTCTGGGGTCCACATAGTACAATTGTCATCATATAAGAGTTTGACACATGGCCCCATGTGTCGGATTTATTTTGGTCCAACAAGGTCATCAAAATTACCAATCTGACTAACACGTGCCAGGACTAAGAAATTCCATGTCACCCTGGGTGACATCATCATGCCATGTCACTTCGGGACTTCGAGCTTTGGGATATTTCACCATAGCACACCCTGTTTCTCCCGAATGTCGAATTCCGGAACAAGTTGATCTTCTGACACAAGTCTCCTTCAATGAACGGTCTGGAATAACTTCAGACTTCGAGACTTCAGCATTTTGTGCCTTAGCACACCCCGTTTATCTCGAACGTTGAATTCTCGAACAAGCCGATCTTTTGACACACGTATATTTCAATGAATGGTCTGGATTAACTTCGAACATTGGAGCTTTGGGAGTTTGTGCCTTAGCACACCCTATTTCTCTCGAATGTCGAACTCTGAATTTACGAACTGCCATGAGATCTACAGCTCTAATCTATCTTCGATCAATCCAATGGTCAAAACTCCCCCCCCCCCCNCCCTCGAATCTACAATGTAGATCCTTTTTTGGACTTCAGAACTTCGGGATTTGGCCCCTTTTGCTCTTATAACCCGTAAACCTTGACGAAGTCGCGAATTCTCAAGGACTTGCAATTTAACCCTCCTACACCTTTTTCTAGATATGACAGTTGTGAAGGATCCTCCTTCTCCCGAACAGATCCTACGGCCCAACACCATGAATTTTGTGATTTTTTTCTCTGTGGCCATTTCTTAAACTTGTTACACCTCTTGTGTTTCCAAACACAATCCAAGTGTTATTTCAATTCCCTTTTGGCACTCTCTACCTCAAAATTCTTTGGACTTCCTACTCCAAATTTCTCTTTCATGGCCCATCCAGGTTTCGGGTAGAAACCATGGGCTTTGAACTTGAATTTTGTCCATTTCGACAAAAATTCTATTCTAAAACTTTTACTTCAACTTCCACTACATGGACCATCTAGGCTCAATTTTGAAACCATGGCTCTGATACCATTTTGTAATTTCCCTGACCACCATCAGGCTAGGAAACGTCACTTCCTGGATGTATCTCTTAGCTCTGATACCAATTCGTGACATCCCCAGCCTTAACCAACAGGACAGGCCATGCCACCGAACAACCTTTATGCTTTGATACCATTTATATTTACATACATAACTATCTAAGTACACATTAAACAACTATAGCATTCTATACATATCACTATTCATGCGAAAATAACATTAAAACATGCATACAACATATTTTGATAAAACATAGATTAATGAGGAAATGAAAGTAAGCCTACACATATAACATATATGACATATCCAGGCGTTACTCATCAATTATATCACATGTACAGTTACACAACATACAATCACAGATATTTGGTACGTATCTTTTAATAGATGACCACCAATTACATGCATACCTCCCACAAACCACCCATCCTTAGACCACGTTGCTCATCATGCTCAGCAGTGGGTCACCCCTGAGCTAGGACTAAACTCAATCAGGCAAGGGATTCCTAGGCTAGGAAAGGACAATAGGAAGGTTGTACATATCAACAGGAAGGATTTTATCCCAAGAGCCAGCTCACACTAATAGCCTACAACCTCTCATTCCCCACATGTGTGTCCCACCCCAGGAGGCGTGCCCCTTCTCTGTTCAACATTCCTTCTTCCCCACTTCCATCCATGGATTTAGAAATAGACCGGACATGAATTATCAAAGCACTATAGTTGTATTTGGGCTCCCTCTGGGAAATAACTTCCCCAACAAACTCTCTCACCTAGAGAGAGTTTCTGGTAGGCATGAAAACCTATGTCTTCAATCCATGAGCCTAACAACCTACCTCTTCAAACCACATGCCTAAAAACCTACTTCTTCATTCCAGCTTCTAAGTCAACTCCAGTAAGGGTGATGGAAACAACAAAGTTCATTAAAGAACAGATGATGGTAGAAAGACACACTCAATCAAGGAACTACATGGAATGCAATAGCCAACAATTAAGACATAGTATGGCTCAAGAAGTTACAGGGTGTGTCGGGCTTCATAGGAGACACACGAGATAACTCAAGTACAATTGCAGGATTCCAAAGGTGCATTCTAGATACAAAGGCGATAATGATAGAGAACTGGTTCAATGTGTGAATCCCTGGTGAATCAGGAAGGGTGACAGACTTCTAGAGAATCGTAAGGGTCATGAGGAAAATCGATATTGGTCCAGACGCAAGGATGGGGAACAACACCAGAATGGGAAGCAAACCCCCAAAGAGATGGATTTCCCAGCTATAACTTCATGCGCCTGTTAGGACCGCACAATGTACCTTTTTGCCTATACTTTTTGCCACCATTATACTCTTGATCACCTACATTTAGACCCATACTATCACTTTATCTGATCATCTCAAAGGTATAGAACGTCCCTTCTCATT
>SNQJ01S0152670.1:0-22882 GCA_010110895.2 Picea sitchensis | reverse complement strand
GGTTAGATCAACACCATGTCATATTAAATTGTTGTAACAAGTCATTCATTTGCCTTGATGAGGAAGGAAATCAAAGAACATTCCAAGGAATTCCTAAGGTAGTGACTATCAGAGAAATTTCAACAATGCATCTGAAGAAATGCTATAGGAAAGGTTGTCAAATATTTGCAGCTCATATGGAGGAAGCATCTAAGGATAAGGTGTCAAATTTGGAGGACCATGCACTCCTGGAATACTTTGAAGATGTGTTCAAGGAGGTACCAGGACTACTCCCAAAGAGAGATATTGATTTCTCTATAAATTTAATTGCTGGAGCAGCTCCAGTGTCAAAGACTCCTTATAGAATGAGTACACCATAATTGAAGGAGTTGCAAATGCAGCTTGAAGAACTTCTGAAGAAGGGGTATATACGCCCAAGTGTGTCACCTTGGGGTGCCCCAGTATTTTTCATGAAAAATAAAGATGGGACATTGATATTGTTCATTGACTTCATACAGTTGAATAAAGTGACTATAAAGAACAAGTATCCCTTACCAAGGATTGATGATCTCTTTTATCAATTGAAGGATGCAAAGATATTTTCCAAGATAGATCTCAGGTTAGGATACCATCAAGTAAGGATTAAATATGAAGATATTAGAAAGACCACCTTCAAGACAAGGTATGGTCATTATGAGTTCACAATGGTGCCATCTGGGTTGTCAAATGCACAAGTTGTTTTAATGTTCTTAATGAATGGTGTCTTCTGAGAATATTTAGACAAGTTTGTCATTGTCTTTTTGGATGACATCCTTGTATATTCCAAGTCGAAAGAAGAGAATGAGAATCATTTGAGGATGGTGTTGCAAGTGATAAGGGAGCATCAATTGTATGCTAAATTGAGCAAGTGCTCATTTTATCAAAATATAATTCACTACTTGGGATAGCAGTGGACCCTATAAAGTTTGAGGCCATTAGAGAATGGTCAGTGCCAAAGAATGTGATAGAATTCATATCCTTTATGGGTCTAGCTAGCTACTACAAAAGGTTCATTGTAGGGTTTTCGAGAATATCTCACCCCATCACTTCCTTGCAAATGAAGGGGAAGCAACTTCAATGGACATCAGAATGTGAAATGAGCTTCCAACAATTGAAGCAGTTGTTAACCAGTGCTCCAATTTTGAGGATTGCAGATCCAAATGAAGACTTTATTGTATGCACAGATGCATGTAAAGAAAGACTGGGGGGAGTCCTCAGTAAAAATGGGTTTGTTGTACGTTATGAATCAAGGAAGTTGAAGGAGCATGAAAGGATCTATACCACTCATGATTTGGGGTTGGCAGCCATAGTGCACGCTTTGAAGAAGTGGAGGCACTACCTCATGGGAAAGAGGTTTGAGTTGAGGACAGGCCATAATGGTCTGAAATATTTATTTGATCAACCAACTCTAAATGCCAGAAAAAATAGATGGTTAGAGTTTCTCAGTGAATATGAATTTGATATAAAACATATCAAGGGGAAAGAGAACAAAGTGGTTGATGAATTCAACAGAAGAGTGCATGAGTTGCATTCTACAACCATTAGCATGTACCAATCAGATTTGAAAGACATATTTGTAGAGGCTGCAAAATCATGTTTGCAATACATGGAATTGGTAACAAAATTGCAGCAAGGTAAAATGCAACAAAAGGTTGAGGATTATGAATTGATAATTGATGGAACCCTCCTGTACAGAAACAAAGTTTATGTACCCAACTCTTATTAATTGATGAGTGCAATTTTAAAAGAAATGCACAATGTAACTTATGCAGGACACCCAAGATATCAGAAAACAATTTCAACAATCAAAAACCAATATTATTGGCCAGGCATGAAGAGGGAGATTGTTGATTTCATTGCCAAATGTTTGGAATGTCAAAGGGTAAGGGATGAACATAGACAAACAACAGGTTTACTGCAGCCATTACCCATTCTTGAGTGAAAATGGGAAGTTGTAACAATAGATTTCATCATAGGATTGCCTAGAACATGCAAGCAACATGATGCAATCATGGTGGTGGTGGATAAGCTTAATAAAGCTGCCCATTTCGTTCCTATGAAGACTACTCATAAGGAAATTAATGTTGTTGATATTTATATGAGGGAAGTAGCATGCTTGCATGGCATACCAAAGACAATTGTGTTTGATAGAGCCCTAAAGTTTACCTCAAAGTTCTGGAAGGGGTTATTCAAAGGGTTCAGAACAAATATGAACTTCAACATTGCTTATCACGATGAGTCTGATGGGAAAATAGAAAGGGTGAACCAAGTGATAGAGGACATGCTAAGGATGTATGTGATGGACAAACCATCTAAATGGGAAGATTATCAACACTTGGTAGAATTTTCCTACAACATGGGTATCAAGCATCATTGAATATGAGCCCGTTTGAAGCACTTTATGGCAGAAAGTGAAACACCCCTGTAACATGGGACAACCCAACTTATAGGGAAGTGGTTGGGTCAGAGTTGCTCAAGTAAATGGAAGAACAAATGCTGAATATTAAGCAGAATTTGAAGGTTTCCCAAGACAGGTGGAAAAGTTATGCTGATAAGAACAAAAATCACAAGGAATTTAAAGTAGGGGATCATGTATTCCTGAGAGTGAAGGCCAACAAAAGCTCCCCAAAGTTGGGAAATTGTTCAAAGTTGGAAGCTCGATATTGTGGGTCATTTGAAATCCTAGAGAGGATTGGTCCAATAATATGGGCTTTCATTTCCTGCATGCATGTTTATACATAATGTATTTCATGTGTCATTACTTAAGAAATATTTACGTGATGATAATCATGTTATTGATTAGAATGTGATTCAGGTGGACAAGGAAAACACTTTTAAGGTGCATCTAGTGCGTATAGTGGATCAGAAAAGAAAGTAACTCTGGAATCGAGCCATAGGGATTGTAAACTTCCAGTGGACTTGGTATGGTCCTAAGGACGTTGTTGGTGCAATTATATGCATAATATATTACCAAACATAAATTATCGACTGAGATTCATAATCAACAGAGTTGTTACACTATATGTGTCGACAACAGGTGGTTTATCTATGTCTGATGAGTATAGATCAATCAAGAAATAATCAATAACAAAATAATTTGTTTTTGAGATATCTAAATACTTCACACAACTTCAAACTCAGAAGATAAAACTTATAACGAAACTCTCGAACAAACACTCAATGAAAAAGGTTCTTGCTTAGATAACAGATCTGTTCATTAGAGGCTCATGAAATGGAGAGATGAACTTAGATCTTGCTTCTTGTATCACTTGAAACAACAATACTTTATTCACTCTTAGAAAGAAATCAATCATAACCATATCAATTCCAATCAAACCTTATTTAATATAGGAAACAATCAATATGATTGAGATACTTCATTATATGGAGCACGAAGGTGATAGATGAAGTCTTGTGGTTCCTGTACCTACTATTAGTATCCAGATACTAAATATTCATTTTTTTTCCTTGTTGCAGGAATGGGGTTATTCTTGTAGCACCGAAAAGTGTTAGTACCTAGAACTTCAAATTTAAAACTTTAAAGGAGCATTGCTTAAACATGTTTTTTATGCAGCGCAGGCCTGTTTTTATATGTGTGTTGGTATTATATCTTGGGTTATTTTGGACAAGTGAAAAATAATTATTTCCTTTTAGGAAAATCTGGGTCTCGAGCCTTTTTATAGTGCTAATATTTACTCTAGCAAAATTATTGGGCCCACAAGCCCAATCTCCAATTAAGCCCATCAGGCATCCAAAACCAAGTTCACCGGTTATCGAGCCAAGCACCTGCCATCAAATTCAACATAGTTTAGTACCTACTACTACTAACAGTCATGATAAAGCACCAGCACAGAAGGAGAAGGGAACTTTAAGAGATGTTATGGGTGTTGAAGTTATAGATTGAAGGCAATAAGGGAAAATTGAAACATGTGTTGTTTTCATAGTTATAATAATATGGAATTGGCTTGGTGATAACAACAAATAGTGACCCTATCAGTTATGCAAATCACTAATTGCCAAGAAACATACATCACACGACAAATTATGAAAGATGGCTTATATGGGCATATAGTTGAATTATGTGTTTACTTCTTATAAGTGCACTAACAAGTTTGTTGATGCTTTCATGTATTGAAATCGCCATGTGGATTATGGATAAGTCTAGTTTTGTATGTGCATAGACGTTGTGTAAGTGCCCAGGTGATGAAAATCTGCCAATAGAGACATCAGATGCTAAACACTCAATCGATTAAGTCGAGAACTAAGTCACTCAACACAAGGCACCATAAGAGAAAACCAGGCTAATAATATTCAGAGTGATCATATGCAATTTATAGAAGATGTTTGTTAATGAAATTCGTGGAAACGTCATGATTATGATGTTTCATGGTTGCTTAACAACATCAGGCATAATAAGTGGCATGCTCACCAGACTTTCACAACATCCAAATGTCAAAACGCCAAACAAGTGCTGGGTTCAGAGCCTGCAAGGAACATATCTCTGGCATTGGGACGTTGTCTTGAAAATGAGTGTAAAGCATTCGAAAAGGGTTTGATGGGACGACAGAACAAGACACCCACAATTTTTGTTGTTCGGCTCGTTATTCTTGCTTCTATTTGCTATGGGTGCGAATAGATCCTTTCACAACACAGATTAAAGGACCGGATCTGAAATAGTGTGGCATCAATTGCTAAGCTAAAGTATTCTATTAGCTATATTCATTGGCTATGAGAATGATTTATCCTGGCATTTTCCCAATTCAACGTTTCAAATTATTGTGGAAAGCATGGCACTGACAATCTTTCGTCAGCTAGTGAGGAGGACATAAGCATAGATGTAGATAATTACTCACAACTTTGGCTAAGATCAACAGTTACTAATGATTGGATTTGGTCTTTGGCTGTAGTAGATTATACAGAGGGTTCTCGATTCCAAGGAAAATCATTTAAGAGAGGTAAGGTCTTAGATGGAACAACGAAACTGAAGTTAAATCTAAAGAAGTCAAAAATCTTCGCTCATTTTTCATGGAAAAGATAGATTGAGTGAGGAACCTGGATGAGAAGTCTTATATCGACAAAGAATTTTGGGGTCCATGCCATAGTTCAAACACTGTAATTGGTATCCCAACCTATTACCAAACTGATGTTTCAGTCTTATATCTTTTGACTCCTTCGCAGCCACCACAATCCATTAAGAGCAGTCATGTTCATTATCATATCTATCGATGGTATCCACAAGTAGCAAGATTCAAGTGCAGATCCAAATTTTTGATGCAAAATTACAGATGGAAAAGTATTTTGGTGGCAGAGGATCTGATTGATTTCTTTAGGTAGCAATGTATCTTTTAGTTACAATTTTTCATGAGAAGGATTAGCAAGTCAAATATTATCTCCAGGGTTCGATGAGCATTTTTAGGAAGTAGTTAAATATTCCATGAACACATGGAAGAATATTCAATTACATTCTTGATTTCCAAAGTAGCTAGAAACAGTAAATGGGAGTTGAGGTGTCAATCAGTTTTATCACTTCCATATTTCCAGAGCATATTGAATCTAGATCCAAAACCTCAGTCCAAGATATCGATAGAAGTGGCAGAGCATCTTCAGCATTAGAGACCTTTTTGAGGTCAAATTCCATGCTGTAACCACCTATCAGCAGTCAAAGGAAGATTTATTAACAACAAAGAACGAGATTGGTCTACAACAACTTCATTATTCAACACATATTTGTAATCATATTTTAGATTTGGTGTAGGGATATCATTTCCAGCAAAATAGAAGCTAATCTTTGTATGTAGAAATCCTAAATCCATCAATTATGGAGGGAAACTTATGATTGTAAATCTATAAATCTTTTGGATGAAAGATTGAAGTGGAGAGGCTCGGGAGGGTTGAATAGAGACTAGGGATGTTGGACTAGGATTCTCTTTTCTGATTGTAAAGTAGGGACTATTTCATTTTGCACTCATTGCTACAATCCTTTTGATGAGCATATTTTCTTCTCTAATCTCATTCTTCCTTTTCTTACTTGTAAAATATGTATCTTTGCAATGCATTGGAATCATCTTGTTATGTTGATAAGGCAGTGAAGATTTCACTGTTTTCTTTCCCATTCCAAGAATTGTTTTTAAGTACCTTATTCTCTGTTTCTAAATGACATTTAGGATCAGGAATCTTCCTATGTGAGTGAACTGATTGGACATTTGCATATTTCTTTCATCTTATGGTTTTATATTTTTTATTAAATTGACTACCATTGACTAAGTAAGTGGGATCAATACTTGTTTACAATTAGAGATTGATATTGTCTTTCTTTATTTACTTCTGAAACCTCCAACATTTTCAAGAAACCATATACATTTATTCATAAAAACCATTGCAATAACTAAGATGTGCTAGGATTGACCCTATAGCAGTCTAGGTGAAACTTCTAGCACTAACATATTTGGGCACTTTTTCCGGGGAAGAAGCAACGAAGAAATATTCCCTGGGAGAATGACAATGATCAGATCCACTTCTTGATGGTGAACAAGAAGAGGACATGTTCTTGACTGCAGATCTTTCACCATGGCAACTCCACTGTTTAAAGATTAATAAGCGACTCCACTGGATCCAAGTATGGAATCCTTTTTGGCTCAAAGGTTTTCCTTTTGTGACTTTTCGGATGTAGTTGGTTTTCCAAACCCAATGCTTAGCAGAGATGAATGGGAATTTATCCTCCTTACATTTAAAGGTGAATATTGGGAGGTTTCTCCCGAGCATCTACTGTATTTTCATGAGTTTATTCATGAACGCCAGATTGTGCATGAGGATGTCAAGATCAATCTTTTCAGATACTCGTTGAAGGGATCATCCATCGGCTGGTGCAGATCTCTTCTAGCTTCAAGTATTAATTTGTTGGCAAGTTTTCATAATGCTTTCAATATATTTTGTAAAGAAAAAATTTCAGTTGAAAGTATTTTTGAAAATTGTTGTGATATATTTGAGAAGCATATTCATCATAAAGAAAAAATTTCTTCTGATGGTAAGGATGAAAATTATGTTGTTGAGGAAGATCATCAAGATTCAATTGATGACAGGGACAAAGATTGCATAGTAGTAGACACATTTGATCTCATCTCTGATGCACATGTTGTTTTTTATTTGAATGAAAAAGTTATTGTTTATGATGAGTATAAAGAACAAGTATTTCCTTAGCATATTGTTGATAAATCTGATACACATAATACTATTGATGAAGGTTATTATCATCTTGTTATCTTTATGGTGACAAAAGATGAGCAACAATAGATTTATGAAAACAGCCTGCACATTATTCATGAACAGTTGGAACCAGTGTATGGCAGTATCAAGCAACAAGCAGAGGTAACCATTTTCAGTTATCAATCTACTTCTTTCTATGATCTCGTAGCCATTTATATCAAGTTCTGTTTCTCAAAAGATTTCAGCCTTGCTATTTTTGGAATTAAATTAGATGATGGTTGTAGGTATGTGTTAAAAATTAAAATTTTGTTACACATAATGAATTCTTATCTGATTTCTATCTGCGTTGAAAGAGATTTGGTAAATGGTTTGATGTTATCATGGCTTCATTGGAAGCATGATGTCACATGATGAGCTAGATTTTACTAGTTAGAAGTAGGGGTATCATAGATGAATAAGCTCATGGCTAAGCATTTCTAGTTTGCACAATACGTGAGGTTTGCGTCTAGTATTTGGTTTCAGTTTTGAAATAAAGACTCCATTCCCAATGTATATAAGGCACTATTGGCAGGGGTATTTTGGCTTCAAATGAGGAGTAGAGTTGCAGAAGTTTGGGCCAGATTTGAATGATATTGAATGACTCCACAAGCCCAATGGACTAGGCACAACACAGAAGAATGCCAACGTTGGCAGAGACAAAAGTTTGCAGGTTGCGTTGCACGGATGCACAAAGGAAAAGTAATAGTGGTATTCTTGTTCTTTATGCCTCACAGGGAGAGCATCATCCCCCAGAAGGAGCCAATGTTAGTATCCAGATACTTAATATTCAATTTTTTTCCTTGTTACAGGAATGGGGTTATTCCTGTAAGTGTGATTACCTAGAACTTCAAATTTAAAACTTTAAAGGAGCATTTCTTAAACATATTTTTTATGCAACACATGCCAATTTTTATATGTGTTTTGGTATTATATCTTGGGTTCTTTTGGACAAGTGAAAAATAATTATTGTCTTTTAGGAAAATCTAGGTCTCAGGCCTTTTTACAGTGCTAATGTTTACTCTAGCAAAATTATTGGGCCCACAGGCCCAATCTCCAATTAAGCCCATCAGGCATCCAAAACCAATTTCACAGGTTATCGAGCCAAGGACCTACCATCAAATTCAACACAGGTTAGTACCTACTACTACTAAAAGTCATGATAAATCACCAACACACAAGGAGCAGGGAACTTTAAGAGATGTTACGGGTGTTGAAGTTATAGATTCAAGGCAATAAGGGAAAATTAAAACATGTGTTGTTTTCATAGTTATAATAAAATGGAATTGGCTTGGCGATAACAACAAATAGTGACCCTATCAGCTATGCAAAGAACTAATTTCCAAGAAAATAGACATCACACACCAAATTATGACAGATGCCTTATATGGGCATATAGTCGAATTCTGTGTTTACTTCTTATAAGTGCACTAACAAGTTTGTTGATGCTTTCATGTATTGAAATCTCCATGTGGATTATGGATAACTCTGGTTTTGTATGTGCATAGATGTTGTGTAAGTGCCCATGTGATGAAAATCTACCAATGGAGACGTTGGATGCCAAACAATCAATCGATTAAGTCGAGAGCTAAGTCACTCAACACAAGGTACCATAAGAGAAAACTAGGCCAATAATATTCAGAGCGATTAGGTGCAATTTATAGAAGATGCTTGTTAAGGATATTCATGGAAATGTCACGACTATGATGTTTCATGGTTGCTTAACAACATCAGGCATAGTAAGTGGTGTGCTCACCAGACTTGCACAACATCCAAATGTCAAAACGCCAAACAAGTGCTGGGTTCGGAGCCTGCAAGGAACACATCTCTGGCATTGGGACGTTGTTTTCAAAATGAGTGTAAAGAATTTCAGAAGGGTTTGATGGGACGACAGAATAGGACACCCACAATTGTTGTTGTTCGGCTCGTTATTCTTGCTTATATTTCCTATGGGTGTGAATAGATCCTTTCACAACACAGATTAAAGGACCGGATCTGCAACAATGTGGCATCAATTGCTAAGATAAATTATTCTATTAGCTATATTCATTGGCTATGAGAATGATTTATCCTGGAATTTTCCCAATTCAACATTCCAAATTATTGTGGAAAGCATGGCATTGGAAATCTTTTGTCAGCTAGTGAGGAGGATAGAAGCACACCTGTAGATAATCACTCACAACTTTGGCTAAGATCAATAGTTACTAATGATTGGATTTGGTCTTTGGCTGTAGAAGATTATACAGAGGGTTATCGATTCCAAGGAAAATCATTTAAGAGAGGTAAGGTCTCATATGGAACAACGAAACTGAGGTTAATTCTAAAGAAGTAAAAAATATTCGCTCATTTTTCATGGAAAAGATAGATCGAGTGAGGAGCCTGGATGAGGAATATCTATCATGACCTTGGTGTCTCTGAGATCAATAAACTTCTCTCAAACTCCAATCACATGGATCAAAGCCCTGCTATCAATATACCAGATATTGGGTGCCATCTCAACTGAAGTGCAACATATGAGTAAATCACATTCTCTCTGAAACTTTGTCTAGAAATATGCCTCCTCTACTGTAGTTGCGGTACCACCCCTCTTCTTATTCCTGTTCGAACACTGTCTAATATAGTGCCCGAACTTCTTACAAATAAAGCACTTCACTTTTCTCATATCTCTCTTTTGACCACTTCCTTGACCACTACTGCTCTCTCCTCCATTCCCCTGTGGTGGGACCCCAAACTTGGGACCCTGTCGACCCCCACGGTTAGCCTTCTTCTTTCCCTTTGTCCAAAGAGAAAGATCCTCCTCACCTTGACCGATCTGCTGCTTCTAATGTTGTCGTTGTCCAGAGGCCTCGACTGCAAGCCTAATATCCTCCTGGATGAATTCATCCCACATCCTCTCCCATGTAGGCATGACCTCCTTGGGAACTATGCCACGTACAAATGGAACCAATGTTTTGGTGAAGCTATTCATAGCTTGCTTCATCAAAGAGTTAGGATCAACAACCTCTCCAACAGCTCCAAGCTCGTCTCTGATCTGAGTGTAGAAACCACCAAATACCCTTGAATCGGTCATGAAGAACCATATTCTGGTTCTCATTGGAGCTCTCATAAAAATTGCATATAGATGCCCATATATCATATGCATAAGTATTCCCTGTCAAATGGGGTATGATATGATCACAAACTGCATCAAAAATAGCGTTCTTCGCCTTGTTTTTCCTTTTTCTGAACTTTTCCACCAAGACGAGAACAGTGACAGGAATGGGGGGAACAAATACCTCGACTATGTCCCATAGCTCGAGGTCCTCTAAGACAAAGATCATCCTTGCCTTCCAAGGTGACCAATTGCTATCCCCTTCTAGCCTATCCTCAAATTGCATCTGAGATGCTGACATCTCTGCCAAATTGCACTCCCAACTGATGTTCACACTTCCAAGGAAAACAAAAAAACACTGTCTCACTCTTGTCAATACAGGTGGGAAAAGAGACAAGTGTAATCTGACCTCACTCCTAACAAAATAGGTGTGAAAAGAGGTCAAGTCAAATCAACCTCACTCCTACTACGTAGGGGTGAAAAGAGATTGATGAAAAAGTGCCAAATCTGCCCAACTGTCCTCTACAAAACTTTTCCCTCTGACAACCACTGAATGAGTCAATGGTTGTCCAGAAAATTCTGCTAAGAAGATGTATATGACAACCAACAATGTGTTGTCCAAACTTCTCAAAATTTTAGCCACCTCAGCTTTGATACCATGAAGATTTTCAGGTCCTATCAAGCTTTCCAACTGGGTCTGTCTTTTACCACAATTTGTCTCTAAGTTTCAACTTTTATGTAAAGTATATCCTGTTGTTTTAGGACAGCCAATAGTCGAAGAACTTCTTGTTGATTTGTTATGGTTTTATTTGCAATTTTAGGTGCTCTAGCATGTAGTTTTAGTAACCAAAAGTTATCACATGCATACTAAAATAAATACAACACACCTAAAGATATTTACAACTGAAAATAAGCAAATCTAAGAGACTAACACATGCATTTTTGTACACAGGTATTTTTGGTCAACATGACCCTGGATAAACCCCCCCCAAGGAAAACTAGTTTGGAATATATGTCTATATATGAGGAAATCATAAGGGTGAATATAGAAAGTACAAAATATAGAGGAACCTGATACAATAGCAGCCAAATCTAGGCTTAAGTACAAGTCCAAAACCTCCAGGTGCACCCTATGAAAGTGTGCCCCACATACAAGCTAAAGAATCCACTGAAATTGCTCCAGAAGCTAACTGTGAGCTCAGATCTGAAAACCAATCCATAGGAATGAAGCTCTATTGGATGGCCTCCCTCTGAAACTGATCTCATTGCAATATAATGGATAGAAGTCCTCCCCACAACTGATGTGCCCTCATAAGCAAGTGCACCCTCCACAGAAGTGAAACCTCCCCACTAAATAAACCAAGCTAGATGTTGAATGCCTCCCTCCATAAAAGAAAGATCCCAAGCTCAAGAAACCTCATGCAGCAAACCTCATCTCCATCCTCCAAATCTTCCTCACACAATGAGAAAATTAAGAATAAAAAATGCATCCTTCACCCTTTGCGCCCCTCTTGAACCTCCAAAAGGAAACCTAAGATATCAATGGTGGAGATCATCTCATATCCCATCTAATCAATGGTTGATATCTCCCCAAAAGTATCTAATTCAATAACCTACTTTGGGTTAAGTTTCCTAAGTTCACTTTATGTCTCTAATTCACCCAAATTGTGAATTAATAGTCATTTTAGGCATAAGTGACTAAATTTCACTTTTGACTTAAAACTGCCAAGTCAAAGTGAAATTGGACAAAAGTACAAGGCACAAAATGTATAGTCCATCCCACATGCAATAAGGAGTGAATAAACACATGGGGAACACCTCCTAGGGTATATAAATCAACAAAATAGCGGTCTTAAAATAGATAGGTAATGATAAAGCACGAATGCATCTTTTTTACAACTTAAGGAAAAAGAAGAAATTTGAAGAAATAGGTCATGAATCACTCCCTTAAGTGTAATATTCCATTGACAAGGATACCTTCTTTGATTTTGAAACCCTTCTAGTATTATGTGTGCATTCAGAGGATGAAGAGATTACCTTCTTATAAAATTCCAAACAAAATTATCATAAATTTTAGAAAGAAATCTAATATAGGAACAAAATATATTAAACCAATTTCTTTATTAGCTTTTGACATTCCCATTTATGAAAAGTATGAAAGATAGGTTGCATTTCACTTCTATGCACCATTTATTTATTTATTTACTATCCTACTCTAATTGAACAAAATAAAATTTCCTTCAAGTATAAGAATTGTAATGTCCCCAAGACCGAGCCCTGTTGTAAATCATGTCTATGAAGTATAAAGCTTTCATTATGAATTGTAATTATGTTTTATAGGCTGGTGAGCCAAGTTTATATAAGCTGGTGGGCTTATGTGTTATTAGGCTAGGGAGCCTAAGTGTTGAAGTCCAGGAGCCTAATTTTTGTACCTGTAATTATGCACAGTATTAATACAAAACATCTCTGTGTGTGGACCAACCACGATGAATGAGTGATGGGGGACTAAGCATCTACAAAGCCTGGGTAAGGGAGAGAAGTATGAGAGGTAGGAAGAGGGCCTAAGATGAGGGGGCTTAAACCCTTGAGAATAATATTAAATTATTATTCTAAAAATGATGTGTGAAATGTGTTTACTTGATCCCAAATCCTTGGAAGGGGGAACACGTGCCTAAAAGTGCACACTAGATGATGAAGCACATGCATCCTCATGGGAGATGTGTGTCGGCCCAAGCAAATGCAATTTAACCCAGGAAGTGAGTCGTGTTGGGGGTTATCTTTCCATTCCGTGGACAGTTGCGTCTAAGTGGGTTCGTCGGGCATTCCTCCATCCATCACCTGAGTTGGGGAGTCCATTCTCGATCCTCCGTCGGAACTGGCGGGTGTCCATGAGGGACCTCTGTCTGGTGTTCGTACTCAGATCCATCACCTGAACTATGTGAAGTCTCTATTTGAATCTCTGTGTACCCTTATGCATTCCCAAAACCAGAACCAAGAAGTCGTCTTGTGTTGCCGGTTGAGAAAACCAAAGTGTCTCGTAATTGTTGAGCCTTGTTATGCTAAAGCGTCTATCTGTCACCTATTTTGGGAAACCTGTGTTTGTTTTCCCAGTTGACTGTGGTGGCCACACGGTTCTTGGCTGGGTGTGGTTTGCTACTGTTGTATGTTCATTGTTGAGCCTTGTTGTTTTGTTTTCTTTGTATAGGAAGGAGATTAAGGAAACCAGTTGTCTGGCCTGTGTGTAACCTCTCTCCAGGTGAGGGAGGTGATTGTTGTTGAAGAGGCAGGTTTTACCAAGCCTATGAGTGACTCTCTCTAGGTGAGAGAGTGTGCGGAGGAAGGAGAGAGCTCATGGAAGGAACCCTGTAGCTACCACAGAGCTCAGAGGTTTCCGGTTCGGTCTATTTCTGAAGCCTAAGACAAGGGAGGTTAGCAGCCGAAGGACTGTCTAGGTGACAGTGAAGGTGTACACTCCTAGGGTGGGACAGGCATGTGGGGAAGGAGAGTCTGTGGGCAGTGGGAATAAGTGGTTCCTGGGAGAGAATCCTCCTTCTTTTACGTGTATTCTTCCTGTAAACCTTACCTAGCCTAGGATTCCTTACCCGGTGGAGCTTAGTCCCAGCTCGGGGGTGACCTACTACTGAGAGTGATGAGTAGCATGGTCTAAGGCTAGGAGGTTCGTGGAAAAGTCTACACGTAGTTGGTGGTGTGTAACTGTTTCAAATACAAGTGTCACTATGTTTTTTAATTCTGTAATTAAAAAAATTGCATACCTGTGATTCTTGTAATGTCATCACGTATTCTGTTGTGCATATGAATTATTGTTATTTCCATTAACTCTGAAATGATAGCAGTAATTCTGTGTTTAACTGTAATTAAGCGTTTTAAGTTCATTAGAATGCATAATGTGTTATAGAAGTGTTTTTGACGTGTAGTAACATTGGCTCGACCGTGGGGTTGATGGCCGGGGGTGTTATAGTATGGTATCAGAGCCATAGTTTCCATGTTGAGCCTGGATGGGCCAGATAAGTGGTCTTTGGACCAACGTTTTGAGAAAAAAATTGTGTCTGGAGGACTAATTTCAGACCCCAAAATGTTTCTAAGTGTCAATGGGTTACTTGACCGTGTTACACAATTCAAGAGGTGTAGTGGTAATATAAAATCCATAGCCGGTGTGGTATATGGCCACAGAGAGAGAGAGAGAGAGCTCAACACCAGAAGTGTAGGATATGTTCGGGAGGAAAGGAGAACCCTCATGACCATCAGATTTGGAGAACGTGCACAAGGTTTTTTTAAGGAAAAAAAAAAACCCTTTGGAGTTGCATAAGAGTGTGGAAATCGTGATACGCAAAGTCTCGACTTCATTAGGACCATCAATCGGAAGGGGACGTGTGGAGAGCGATCAACCTTTTGCTGACATGGGACTTGAATTGGTCAAAGGGCGAGTTCGTGATGATTCACGAAACACAAATTAATGATTGGATCACAACCCTCGATCCAAGAGAGATCTGGACCGTTAATTGTCCAGGAAGAAATCGACATTCGAGAATAGGGAGGGAGAAGGTGGAAAATATTTCGACCTCGTGACACATGAAATCCTGATATGTGAGATGCCAATGAGATATGAGTCATTATATCGTGGGGAATCAGGATCGTAGATCGATAAAAAGAGAAGGGGGTAATTTCAGGAGTTTGTCTGTCAAGAGAAATGGGAGGTGCGGAGGCACAAACTCCCAAGGCCAGAAACCCAAAACCCTAAAATGCCAAAAGGATTTGCGTCATAGATCTAAGAGAGGATCTGACCATTGGATTTCACTTGGAATGGATGTGGACACATGGGTGTGTACCACATACCAGTGGTTCGAGAAGAAAAGCGAGAGTGGTGGGACCCGATGACCTCGCCGAAGGTGACATGGACCCTCCTGAGTGTGCCACTTGCCACCATGGATGTGGGAGACAATTGTGCTCTGTGGGCCTGGCGGGTAAGGAAATCGAATTCAAATTTTTGGAAGTCAGGGGTTGGAGAGGGAAGTGAGTATGAGAGCTTCGAGGACCGAAACCCTGAAACCCGAAGTCCCGAAACCCGAAGTCTCGAAATCCCAAAAACTTCAAATATGGAAAAATCGCAGTGGATTCTAACTGTTGGATGTTGTGTAAATGTGGGCCGTTGATCCACCCGATTTCGTGAATTCGATAATTGAAAATTCAGGAGATAGTTGTGTGTTCCTTAAAAACTCTTTGAATACCGAAAGCCTGAGTGACGCCTTGTAGATTTAGCGCTTGGTCACGACCCTTGGTCATGTGGGGTAGGGACGAAGAAAGAGGGGGCTATCACCTGAAAGTTACAAAGATGAACAAGATCTTGGAAAATTCATGAACTCTGAGTGTTTTAGAGTTGTTTGGAAATGAAAACGTTTTAAAATTATTTATGAATGATGAGGGATTTGTTAAGAAACGAAGACTTGACAATTTCGACTGTCTGCACATTGTTATTGCAGAAGTTTGACGAGTACCAGAACCAGTTAGAATTAACATTGAGTGCAAAGAAATGGAAGAGGTGGGGATTGCCTCCAATTCAGAGAATGAAAGAGAAGGAATGGATGTCAACTAGGGAGTCGAAGGATCAAAATCCAAGGGAAACAGAAAAGAGATGGATAAGGAGGGGCATATAATGAAAATCATTGAAAAATTATAGAAGGATGCCCAGACTCGCCGAGTTGATAGCTAAAAGCTCATGAGACTCAGGGATCAACAGGGTGAATTCAACTTAAAGTTGTTGAAGAGTCTGAAAAGAATAGAAAAGAAATTGGAAAAGGAGAGTGACTCAAGCGAGTCAGAGAGTCACAGGACCCCTGAGAGGAAAAGAAGATCAAGGAGTGTCAACAGACATCGTCAGCACTCCCCAAAGTATTTCAATAAGGAAGCACACAATAATTCCATTTCATCCCCTACCCGAAAGCACGATAGATATGGAATGGATGAATTGAAGGGGGAAATGAACAAGATCAAGCCTCCAACTTTTGATGGAGAGCATAAGAAGGAGGAAGCTGTCGAAACTTGGTTACTTGGTATGACGAAATGCTTTCAACTGCAGAATTATTCCTCTCATGTAGAGGGCAGGATTTCCATGTATCAACTGAAGGGAAAGGCATCCATGTGGTGGGATCAACTGGTTCAGGTGCAACACATCAAATAAAAAAACATCACATGGAAGGAATTCAAGAAGTATTTTGAGAGGAAGTACTTAACTAAAAGATTTTATGACAGAAAGATGAAGAAATTATTTGAACTCAAGCTGGGTAGCATGACCATTGATGAATACGAACGGAGGTTTTTGGAATTAGAGAAGTATGTTCCATTCATCAAAGATGAGGCTGTCAAGATTCAGAGGTATCTAAGTGGACTGTGACTTGCCCTTGGTGACAAGATTCAGTATGATGATGATAAGACTATGAAAGAAACAATAAGAAGGGTGAAATGTTTGTATGAGCAACAAAGAGAAAAACGTACTTTTTAGAAGGCTTGGGATTATTAGAAGAAGTTTAGGAAAGAGCAGAGGTAGAAGGGAAACAAGCCTCCCTTTTTCAGAAACATTCCTTAGGGAAAACCATCTTTTAGAGAGGCCAGGAAGGCTGAAGTGGGTGGGCCAATGACAAGACCGCCTTTAGAACAAGGTATGGTCATTACGAGTTCACAGTGGTACCGTTTGGGTTGTCAAACACACCTGTTGTTTTTATGTGCTTGATGAATGGAGTATTCAGGGACTATCTAGAGAAGTTTGTCATAGTCTTCCTGGATGACATCTTGGTTTATTCCAAGTCAGAAGAAGAAAATGAGCGACATATGAGGATGGTGCTACAAGTGCTAAGAGAGCACTAGTTGTATACCAAGTTGAGCAAATGCTCATTTTATCAGGAACAGATCCATTACTTGGGGCATATTATCTCGAAGGATGGGATAGTTGTAGACCCTGAGAATATTGAGGCCATTAGAGAATGGTCAGTGCCAAAGAATGTGACGGAAGTTAGATCCTTTATGGGTCTAGCTAGTTATTATAGAAGGTTCATCATAGAGTTCTCGAGGATAGCTCACCCTATCACTTCCTTGCAAAGGAAGGAGAAAAAGTTCCAGTGGACAGAAGATTGTGAGAAAATATTTCAACGATTGAAGCAACTACTAACCAGTGCTCTAATAGTGAGAATTGCATACCCAAACAAAGATTTCATGGTGTGCACTGATGCATGTAAAGAAGGACTGAGAGGAGTCCTTAGTCAAAATGGATTTGTAATTTGTTATGAATCCAGGAAGTTGAAAGAGCACAAAAAGAACTACAAAACTCATGATTTGGAGTTGGCAACTATTATTCACACTCTAAAGAAATGGAGGCATTACCTCATGGGAAGGAAGTTCGAGCTCAGAACAGACCATAACGGTTTGAAATATTTGTTTGATCAGCCAACCTTAAATGATAGACAAAGTAGGTGGCTAGAATTTTTGTGTGAATACGACTTTGATATCAAGCATATCAAAGGGAAGGAGAATAAAGTGGCTGATGCACTCAGAAGGAGGGTGCATGAACTACATGCTACAACCGTTAGCATGTATCAGACTGATAATAAAAGCAAAATTATGGAGGCTGCAAATGCAGATCTACAATACAGAGAATTGGCAGCAAAGCTACAACACGGTAAGATGCCACAGAAGGTGGGTATTTATAAATTGGGATTAGATGGAATATTGTTGCACAAGAACAAAATTCTCTTACCCAACGTCAAGGACTTGAAACAAATAACTCTATAGGAGATGCATAATGTGCCTTATGCAGGGCACCCTAGATATTAGAAAACCATGGCAGCGGTCAAGATCCATTACTTTTGGCCAGGTATGAAGAAAGATATTGCAGAATACATCGCCAGATATATGGAGTGCCAGAAATTTAAATCTGAGCATAGGTACCCAGCAGGGTTGCTGCAACCTATAATGTCCCCACTTTGGGACATCATCATAGTGCAGAGATTTATGATGACCAGAGTAGCCATATGGATGTTATATCAAGTACAGGGGTATTTGAGAGGCATTGTGGGGTCCATCTTACATTGATGACCATATTCCATCATTATGAGCCATTCCACACAGGTTGGCTTTGGTTTCGTTGCATTCCTAGATTTGCATTAGAGCGATTTCCATGATTTTTAACTATTTTAGTATAAGTTAATTGAAATCAACTTGAAGAGGTCATTTTGGGCACATTACTTGGAGAGGAACATCTGATGTAATAGCTCATTTGAATGGGAGGCTTCTGAGGATGGGATGGCTAGAGAGTGACTTTGGGTGGCAGGAAACCCACAAGGAGATAAAGGTGTTTTTCAGAGGTAAAAGGTTAATTAGTTAATTAAAGTGAGTTTAATTGAGTTAATTAAATATTAATAAAATGAAATTCACTTTGGAGATACAAGGTGAGCCAAAGTATAAAGTAAAGGCAAAGGCCTCTTGTCATTCATTCATGTATGATCTTGTTTGGATTTTGGGCACATTACTTGGAGGAACATCTCAGTGTAATAGCTCATTTGAATCGGGAGGAGAAACACTACAGGATGGGATGGCTAGAAGTGACTTTCAGTGGCCAGGGAAGCCACAAGGAGAGATAAGGTGTTTTTCTGAGGTAAAAAGGTTAATTAGTTAATTAAAGTGATTTAATTAATTAATTAAATATTAATAAAATGAAATTCACTTTGGAGATACAAGGTGAGCCAAAAGTATAAAGTAAAGGCAAAGGCCTCTTGTCATTCATTCATGTATGATCTTATTTTGATTTCTGGCTTCTAGCTAGTGAGCCCAACATTGGGGGTTTTGAGGATTTTGACTTAACAAACCCTAGAGGATGATTTGGTGGTGAAAGATTCCACCTATCTTGTCCCAAGTTTGGTCTTGGAGATGAAATACTCTCCCACACCATTCTAGTCATATCTACATCAGTGTAGGAGGTTCTACACAACCAGAGGCATAGGAAGAAGAGGAGGGCGCACCATTGGGGGTTTCCAACAAGGGGGGCGCATCATCTTTGGAGAGAGATTCATTGTAGGATATTGGCAGGGCCGTTGAGGATTCTATCACTTGGGTTTTCATTACAGAGCCTTGGACATCAGATCTAGTGCTTTCTGAGATAGTTTTATGGCTCAGATTATTTCTTGAGCAGTGGGGTGAATTGAAGAGAAGGAGGGCATTTTTGAGATCCAGATCTCGTCCATTTGGAGGGGTTACACTTCATATCTGACCCTGAGACTTCACCTATTGAATTGCAGTGTCCCAATCTATATTTTTGGAGAGTTTCATAGCATTTGGAGGTCTCTTTCAACAGGGCCGAGTTATCTAGGGCTTCAGTCATCTAGTGGGGTGCACCATTCAGTGGGGAATTTCAGATCTACTGAGATTGAGAGGGATCTTGGAGATTTGGGCACCTGGGTTGTACTTACCATCACCCACTCTATTATTTGGCATATTTCTTAGGGTCATTGGACACTTTTGGCAGCGGAGCTGAGTTAGTGAGGGTTTCAGCCTTCTATTGGAGCGTGGCATTCTTCAGTTGGAGAGTTTAGCATTCAGATCTGCTTGTATTGATCTTCATTTCTTATTCAACCTTTAGAGGCATCTTTTGTATTAGTGGGAGCATTTTGTAGTAGCTCTTATCTATTGTCTATCTTCTTGGCCATCTGTTGAGCATTCCAGATCGACATCTTCATTGTAGCAGGTTTCTCTATCTTATGAATAAAAGCTATTTGAGATGTTTTGGCTTGTCTATCTTATTGCATATGGTTGAGGTATGTTCCATGGTTATCTCTTTCCATTATTTGCTGCATACAGACATATAAACACATCTAAACAAATAGATCAATAAAATGTTTGACGAAATACCACAACCAGAAAAAGTTTTAAAAAGACACCAAAACAGTGATGATCCTTGCATAATGGCTTGGTATCATTACACAACCCTTACCCATTCCTGAGTGGAAGTGGGAAGTAGTAACAATGGATTTTATTATGGGATTTCCTAGAATAGGCAAGCAGCATGATTTGATCATGGTGGTGGTGGACAAGCTTACAAAAGCTGCCCATTTTATTCCATTGAAAACTACTCACAAGGCAACAGATGTTGCTAATATTTTCATGAAGGAGGTGGCACGATTGCATGGAATTCCTAAAACAATTGTTTTTGACAGAGACCCAAACTTGACCTAGAATTTATGGAAAGGGTTATTCAAGGGATTCTGAACAAATCAGAATTCCATTACAACCTATCATCTTGATTTGGATGGGAAGACAGAGCGGGTGAATCGAGTGATAAAAGACATAATGAGAATGTATGTGATGGATAAACCATCGAAATGGGAAGACTACCTACATTTGGTAGAATTTGCCTACAACAATGGGTATCAGGCATCGTTGAAGATGATCCCATTTGAAGCACTTTATGGAAGAAAGTGCAATACTCCAGTGAGTTGGGATAATCCAACTAATAGAACAGTAGTTGGGACGGAGTTGCTCAAGGAGATGGAGGAACAAATGATAAAAATTAAGCAGAATTTGAAAGCTACCCAAGACATGCAGAAAAGTTATGTTGATAAGAACATAACCCACAGAGAGTTCAAAGTGGGTGATCATGTTTTCCTGAAAGTGAAATCTAACAGGAGCTCCCTAAAGCGGGGAAGTTGTGCCAAGTTGGTAGCTAGATTTTGTGGGCCATTTGAAATCCTAGAAAGGATTGGGCCAGTTTCTTATATTATTGCATTACCTGCATCCATGACTGTACATAATGTGTTTCATGTTTCATTTCTTAATAAATATATATCTGATGCTAATCATGTTATCGATTGGAATTTGATTCGGGTGGAACAAGAAGGTGTCCTGCAAGTGCATCCTATGCGCATATTGGACAGGAAAAACAAACAACTCTGGAATCGAGCTATAGGGCTTGTAAAGGTCCAGTGGACTTGGTATGGTCCTGAGGACGTGACATGGGAGAATGAAGATGTTATGTGGGCAGAGTACCTGTATCTTTTTGAAATTTTTGAAAAGCTTGTAGATGCAGTGTAAAGTTGCACTGAGGACAGTGAAAAAATAAGGGGAGGGGATTGTAATGTCCCCAAGGCCGAGCTCTGTTGTAAATCATGTCTATGAAGTATAAATCTTTCATTATGAATTGTAATTATGTTTTATAGGCTGGTGAGCCAAGTTTATATAAGCTAGTGGGATTATGTGTTATTAGGCCAGGGAGCCTAAGTGTTGAAGGCCAGGAGCCTAATTTTTGTACATGTAATTATGCACAGTATTAAGAAAAAACATGTTTTCATGTGTGTTAGCACTCTGTAATTTTCCCAAGGCTGAAAAGGCAATCACAGAGGCAACATTAGAACCGCTTCGAGTCCTGGATCTAGCCCTCCAAGACTCAGAGAGGGATCTCTCTGTATGATGTAGCTTTGTTTGAAAATGATATTAGGCTAGGTAATGAGAACAATGGGTTTTGTTACGAAAGGGTTTATAAATTGGTTGAGGCAGATTACACATCCATTGGGCTATGGGGTCTGCAATTAATTAGGAATGAAATACAACCAGAAATGACAAAGAAAACCTTCACAAGGCAAGATAACACACTCACTGGATCTTTAATAGTTTAAATGGTGATCAGAGGAAGAGTTAAGGGAAACAACTTCAACTAACAAGCACTTAAGAATCTCTTAATTGAAGATTGTTTGGAAGACAAACATTGAAATCTTCAGAATCGGAATCAGGGTATCAGAGATAAATCCTGAGACATAACGCTATTCGTAAAGATTAGCTTCAGAAAAAAAAGATGGTCACAAAGCAAGAAAACATTTATGATAAATCACATCACCAGTAAACATGCGCAGGAATCCTGTAAAGAGCCTCTTTCATTAATGGCAGATCTATTCAAAGATGTTACAGCTCGGTAGCCTCCAGGGCGTGAAGATCCAAAAAAAACCCTATTACATTAAAATCATCTCAATATATAAGATACATCTCTTCATCAAGTTCCGAGATTCGGTTCAACCGTCTCGGCCGAAAATAGCCACCACTCCCATCAAATTCGGAGTTTTCTGTTATGAGAAATTGGACCGTTTTTCTGCGAAATAGGGGTCTGTTCAGACGTGATTCTCTCTTCAAATATGACACCTGGGAGAAAACTGAAAGATTTTATTGAATATGGGCATGTGATGGACAAAAACCTCCTTCGGTTTCGCAAAATTCATATCCAGCTGGCTGTGGCAGCTCCTGCAAAATCGGGACTGAAACGAAAAATGGAAAAAACTGGAAAAATAGGCCTCGAAGATGCCTTTGACCCGCTCTGCTCGTAACTCCGTTGCAAAAACCGAAAAAATGGTTTTGTTACTCATCTCGTGCTGACCAAAAACCTCTCTCATATTTTTAAAATTTGTCTCCGTTTGCTCAGGATATCCGTTGGAAGAAGACATGGTAAAAATGGGCGAAAATGTGAAAATGAGGAAAATGGGTTTTTGG
>SNQJ01S0152669.1:0-14904 GCA_010110895.2 Picea sitchensis | reverse complement strand
GTGATGCTTATATGTATCATGTATTCTGTTGTGCATATGAATTATTGTTAATACCAAGGATTATTTATGTTAGCAGTAATATTGTGCTTACTCTAAGTTAAATGTGTTTAATATGACTTAAATGCATGTTATTAATTAAGTATGAGGATGATGTTGTTCCGCATAGTAGTGTTTGCCCAGCCAGTGGGATGACAGCCAGGGGACGTTACAACAAGGGTCAATCATGAGGTCGCATTAGGACTGACGGAGTTACTCACCCTTCTTTGTTGGTCTTGGTGTAGAGATTGCGCGTATTATGGGGGTTTCTTGAAGGTATACCCACAACGATGAGTGGAAGCCTTTCAAGTTGATTTCGGGCTAGATACCCTACCTTTGCACATGGATCAGACTGTTGATTGCTTCCCTAGGCATCATTGTTGTAGTTGGTAACCTCAATGGCCTATCTCTTTAGGGTATTTACACGAGGTTACTATGGAGGGGCAAGTCTTCACGGTACCTAGAATTGATGTTGGCCAAACTCACTAGGGCTCCTTGGAGGGTATACCCATGATTATGTGTGGGATCTTGCACCATGGTGTAAGTCCATTAATTAGGTCGTCAACGTAACTTTTCCACCTGCTCTATCTCAACCCCTCATTATATTGTTCTCGTGACGTTGGATTTTATCACCAACTAGTGTGTTCATTGTGAGAAGGTTTTGTTTGTTTGCTTGCTTCCTGTATTTTTAGCATGTGTTGTTTGTTTTCCCTAGAAGCCTCTAGGTTGGATCTGTTTTTAATGGCATCAGTTCCCGGAATGACCAATGAGGGAAGCCCTTTGCCAGGGGAACCTTTTGTTTTTCCTTCTTATAGAAACATTGGTCATCCTCACATCGCTACTTTGAGCCTTCCAGGTCTCATAATTGGATTACTGGTATGGTTGTTTTCCACTCAGGTAATCCCGAATGCACCTAATTCTTCTGTTGTAATCATTTTCCACCAAGAACATCAACCTCATGTTGATCCTTCACCTTCTTCACCAGTAATATCTTCTTCACCTTCTCCAATTGTAAGGTATTCTTCCATTTCATCTTCTTCGTCTAGTGAAATCTCTGAAGATAATAACTCGGTGGATAAGAAGAAGAAGAAAAGGAAGAATAAGAAGAAGAAAAATAAGTAAGGGTCCAAACTTCCAACCACTTCCAAACACGTTGGAAAACAACCAGTCACTGATAATCATGTTGGGAGTGTTGATGATGCCAAGATCAACCAAACAACCTGTAAGCCCTAGTACCCTTGCAGACTTTGTAAGGGTGGCCATATTATTAAGGATTTCCCTGGTCTATCCAAGGTTATATAAGCATGGTATACACACCCTCACTAACCCATGTCATCAGCCTCTGAACAACATGATGATTACCTTCCGTCAACTAGTCAGGATACCATTGGGAAGAAGAAAATTAGAGTCAAGTTCTCGTGCATGTTATGCAAAGGGAGTCATCTAACTCACATTTTCCCTCATATGGACAAAGTCTCAAAATTATTGGAAGACATGACCATTTAAAAACCTCAACTTCCATATGATTATCACAAGCTTACTCTCGACCCACATGTAGTTGATGGAATGATCAATTTGTTCCCTTAATCGGCCACACCAGTTGATCATGTAGTCAATCTGGTCACGTCCTTCGTTGAACCAATTGACAAAGTGGTCGATCTCATCCCATCCTTTGTCGATCCCACTCTCCCGTTAGAGAGTCAACCCAAGAGGTTGATTTGTTTCCACCTGTCAACCTCATTCTCCCCTTCGAGAATGCAACCCAAGTGGTCGATCTAATCTCGTCTTCTGTCAATCCTACCCTCCCGCTATAGAGTAAACCCGATACTGCCCATGTTTTTCTCGTTGATGCATAATCTACCGTGCTGAGGGGAATTCCTCCTTCTCCTATGGAACCCCCTCCAAGTACTGAGTCAATCCTTTTTTATTAGGGTGTGTTAACTAGACCTCATCTTCCCTCTCACATTCCTTTCCGGATTACAATATAGGTTTGTGTTCAGGACGTTCCTCAGACACTGATAGATGAAGGTGCATCTGTCAGTATTTTGTATTCTATTGCTTGGAAAGATTTTGGTTGTCCTCAGATTGCGTCGGTTATGTAGAATTTGTTCACTTTTAATAGAAGAACCAGTCAACCTTTAGGGACCCTTCCTCAGTTTCATGTAACTTTGGGAGGGAAAAATGTCTTTATTGATTTCATCATAGTCCAAGACCCCTTGGATTTTGCTTTGCTCCTTGTGCGAGACTATGTCTATGCCATGAAAGCTATTGTGCCCACTCTTTTTCATGTGATATATTTCCCTCACGATGGAAGAGTTGTGACTATTAATCAACTTTCATTCGTTGGTCCTTACCTGACTTCAATGACCTACCTAAACGGTTCTTATATGCAGATGATATCGCCCCTGCCACAGGTCAATTATGTGGCATTGTTTCCCATGCTTTCAACTATCGATGTAGATGAGCCTCTCACTGGATGCTCAATTTATTATGAATTGGATCTAGTAGTTGAAATGGTGATCTCTTCGATAGGGCTATTTGAGCTTGACCTGCTTACCCCTATCACGACCCTCGACATGTGTTCCTTCTAGAGTGTGTTTCTTCCATCAAGTGAAGATCTCTTGGAATCCATGACCGATTTTTGTCCCTTGACATGGTGTCCTTATAGAGAATTTTCCTCTTGGAAGCCATGATCAATAAGAGGAGCTTGAGCATGGTTTTCTGATTTCAATCTCATTAAAAAATGAAACCATCTTTGAGCATGGTTTTCTGATTTCAAGCTCGTTAAAAAATGAAACCAGCTATGAGGATAGTTTTTCAAATATCCATAGAAACCTCGTTAAAAAATGAAATAGAGCTTACGAGCATAGTTCTTGTTTCTGTGTCAATCTTGTTAAAAAATGAAACAAAGGTCTAGGGATTGAACCTGGATTCTCGAGCATAGTTCTTCTTCTCGTGTCAATCTCGTTAAAAAATGAAATATATTTTCCCCCTCTTCAATTGAGTCAAGTACTTTGTTACGTATAGTATTTGAAGCTTCTTTTCATCCTCATATGCCACTGGATGAACCAAATATTGGGGGGAAATTCTTTCAGCCTCTATACTTCATGCTAAAGTTAAGCAACTAGCTTCTTAAACTGGGGGCTAAGTACCAACCATCCCTGGATTATGCATTGGTAAGTCTCAAGAATAGTTTTCTCTGGTTTAAGTTTGTGTAAAAATGAAACCACCTACCTCAAGCATAGTTTCCTCTGGTTCAATCTTGTGTAAAAATGAAACCAGGTCCAAGCATAGTTTTGGCTAGTTTTAAGCTTGTGTAAAAATAAAATCTATCCCAGGCATATTTTTTTTTTGTTTTAAGCTCGTGTAAAAATAAAAACAATCCTGAACTTAGTATTTGTTCTCTCTCATGGTCGTAAATACCTGAGAATGTAACCGAGAAAATTTTTATCAATTTTTTGGACTCGTAAAGGTTATACAAAAAAGGAATCCCCTGGAGTTCCCTTTAATCGCTTTTCAGACTCTCTAAACATGAAAATATCACCGAGCGATCTTTTTCTTTTCACACTTGTTAAAGTGTTTGAAGAAAAAATCTGTTGAGCGGTATTTTATCTCTTTTTCAGTCTGATTAGACTAACTTACGAAAAAGGACCTTATGGAGTTCTCTTTAAGTGTTTTTCAGACTCTCTAAACATGGAAAACCCTTGAGTTTTCTTTCTTTGGACTCATAAAACAAACATTGAAAGGCCCATATGGGACCGGACCACTCCTTCCTAGGGTACGTTAAACATACTCCGAGGGACTCATCCAAAGGATGAGCTTACATTTCAATCATTTTTTATCCTCCTCAAACATGTGTAAAAATAAAGAGGTACTCGCCAGAAATGGTGGGGGGGGAATTGGAAAAGAAACGTATCTAAACCTGTATTCTATGAAAGAGTCACCTTTGAACAAGAAACCCCTTCACTTTCTTTGTGTCTAGGTTGGAAAATCTTCTTGTCTCTTGATCATACTCCTTTATAAGATTAAAAATTAGTTTGTGATCCCTGTTGTTGAGTCCGTGTTTCCAAGACAATTGTTGTGTCGTCAATATGTTCAAAGAGAAGTTCAATCCAGAAATCCTTCTATTGCGTCGGCCATTTCTGCAGCCCTTAAGCCTTCTATTGCATTGGCCATCCATGAGTCAGTCCTGAATCACTTGTTACTCTGATCTACCTCAAATATTTTTACCCGTTTAGTGTCATTGATGGGGGATACATTAAGGACCTCCTATGATGAGTATTTTCATGTCGACTTCAACTCATTATCTAGGAATTAGACTTAGAAACTAATTGGTACCTTTTAACTTGCATGCCTCAATGACAAGTTTCCTCGCTTTCGATAATGGGTTTTCATTATTGACCCTTGATTGGGAGATTCTGTCGAGTGTTCGACTTCAGCTCATTAATTCACATTCCTTGGATTATACTAGAGTACCTTGGGATTCATTGACATTAATGGTGATTTCCCTCACACTTGTTAACAAATATTCATTGACGACCGATAATCAAGTGGTTTCTACCATGTTCGACTTCAACACATGTATTTAGATCGTTAGATTTGTACTATAGAGTGGTGGAGATGAAGACCTTGAATATTTTTTGATAGATTCAGGTTGCATTGGAGTTTATTCATTCTATACTGTTGCATAGATCCACAATGTATGTCTTGTGGCTATGTTCAAATTTGAGTCTTTAACACATAGATCCACAGTGTATTTTTGGTGGCTATGTTAAGATTTGTGTCATATTGGCATGGATCCACAGTTTATGTTTGGTGGCCATGACCTTTATTACTTGACATGGATATTTTCATGTCAAAATTTATGCTCTGAGTCATTTGTATTATGAGTATGGAAATGCCTACCTCAGTGATGATATATTATTGTACTGTATTTCCTTGTTTGTTGGCAAGTTTTTGACCAACGGTTCCTTGTTCCCTACACACACTCAACAAAGTATTTCATCTATCACTCTATTATAACTTCATACTTTGGGGGGCTCTCTGTTACACATTATTTTCATCATCCCTATGACCGTTAATGATGTAAACCTATCCTTTGTCTCTAGAAGGATCAGTGGCCCAAATTCCTGAAGAAAGAAGGGAGAAGAAATTTTCCTGAGAGAAAAAATTGTATTTTCCTTTGTAAAAACCCTATTAAGGAATGTCATCATAGGATGCACTATATATAGGGTGTGATGATGCCTGATCGTCACCCCTTTCTCTAAATATAGGCTGTGACGTTTCTGTAGGCTGCACTATACTTAGGGTGCGACAATTTTCGTACGTGGGAAAAACGAGCCTCTTCTCTATGCTTCTAGAAGGAAAAGATTCTATGGTGAGGGTGACCTCTGATTGGTTTGGATATTACTCGCTTTTATTATTTATTGGAATCATCCTAACCTCCTCACCTTATCCTCTTTATCTTATAGAAGGAGAGGATCTCTCATTGAAAAAGTTAGATTGGATTGAGATTGGTTTTGGCTTGAGATTGTTAGCTTGGTTAGAGTGGCTTTGAGCTTTGCTTTGTCAAGATAGATTGTGAGTGAATTTCAGATCTATAGTCACAGAATATGTGGAGAAATAAGTGTGTGGGAAGCAAGGAAATATTGGAAGGGACCTTATGACATCAAAGCTTTGGTTGTAATATCGCTTTCCATTTTTTAATACAGATGCACTTTTCTTTCCTATATGAATCTTATTTGTCCATATTGTATGATTCCTTGATCACATACATAGTTTCATATCAAGTAGGCTCTGTTATTCTTGTCTTCGTTGGCTTGTGTTATTTTGCAGAAATTTCTCTATAAGTCTCGTGACGAAGCTTGGATTGCATTGGCGAAGTTGGGTCTTTGATATTTAAAAGGTATGTTCTAGATCCATCTCTCATTTGATAATGGAAATCTAAGGAAAGAGTAGTGTATTGTATTGTTTTGTTCTAGTTTCATAGTAAAACTAGGGAGATCCGTTTGTGTCCGCACTTACCGATTAGTCCGATAACAATGGCCAACTCATGAAGTTCAAGAGACTTATTACAGAAAGGTCGACTCAGGTCATACGACTTTCCCTTGGAAAAGAGCACGACATATGAAAAAATCCATGCTTCATGTTATTGACATAAGCTTGTGGCACATGAGACACCACAAACTCTCCATGTGTTTGGAAAAGTAACCAAATGGAGGAGGACACATCTCTATGTAATGAGAACAACTTCCTAAGGCCATACTAAATCCCATTGCTTTGCAGAAAAAAAATGAAGGATGTGCTCTGTCCAAGGGTGACTATATTGTTTCCAATAGAAGAGAATGTTTTCATGTCCCCTCTTTTTGGAATATTTTTTTTTCTTTTTCATATATTTAACGAGATTGAAAAAGAATAAAAAGACACTACGTTACAAAGGAGGAATAAGTGTCGCATACAAGCAAGTTAGTTCCAAGCACAAGGAACAAAATGATTCTCAATGCAAGGAGACATGTGTAGTATATGGACACTTGGTAAAATTCATCCATGGGTTAGGATGTAAAAATGCAAAGGTAAACATTTTGCAAGGCTTGCATCTAAGGAATGCTCTAAAATTTTAACAACTACGGATTGAAAAAATAATGCATTAGGAAAAATATGAAAGAGTGAGACATGAGATACAATTACAGATTGAAAAAATGAGTCTCCTTCAATGTAAAGTTTTACAAGCCTAGAGAAGGTAAGCTCAATGATTTTTCACATTTAGAGAGTCTAAAAACAAGTAAAAGAAGACTTCAAAGTGGCCTTTTTCATAAATTTAGTCACCGAGCCCCGAAAAAGAATAAAATCATATGAAGGATAACTCTTCTGGTCCCTGGGGCCAGAGTATTCCTTTTTTGTACATAGTCCAGTTGGTCTAAAAAAGGGTTAAACTTATACCTAAAGGACGTCTCTTCAAAACCATTTTAACGAGTGTGATAGAGACAAGATCACTTGGCTATATTTTCAATTTTAAGGAGTCTGAAAAGAGATTAACTATGGCCCCCCTCATCCTTTTTCATAAATTTAGTCTCCTGAGCCCAAANAAAGGACGTCTCTTCAAAACCATTTTAACGAGTGTGATAGAGACAAGATCACTTGGCTATATTTTCAATTTTAAGGAGTCTGAAAAGAGATTAACTATGGCCCCCCTCATCCTTTTTCATAAATTTAGTCTCCTGAGCCCAAAAAGGTACAAAAAATAACTTATGAGAACTTTCCCGGTGAGACATGTATCCTGAGGCATACCTTTTTCCTGGATAATCTATTTTCTATAAAAAGGGTTAAAGTTATGCCAAATAGATGTTTTTTTGGTCCAAATTAAGAGTGTGAAAGAAATGAGGTCGCTCAGTGACCATTTCCTGTTTAGGGAGTCTAAAAAAGGATTAAAGAAGACTCCAAGGTTTTCATTTTTCGTAAATAATCTCCAAGGCCCAAAAAAGTGATAAACCAAAACCAAGGAGAATGGCCCTTTTTCGTAAATTTAGTCCCTCGGGCCAGAAAAAGGGTTAAACATACACCTGAGAATACTCTCCTAGCGAACCATAGCTCATAGGGCATATCTCTTTTGTAAAATTATCCATCCAGACCGAAGAATGGGTAAATTATCATCGAACATATGTGCCTTCAAATTTCGCTTTGACGAGCGTGAAGGGAAATAAGATCGCTTGGCAATATTTTCAATTTTAGAGAGTTTGAAAAGAAATTAAAGAAGACTCTAGGGGGATCATTTTCTTATGTAATCTAAACGAGGTCGAAAAGGATAAATAATCTCTCATTAGATGTCACTTTCATAGTTTAAGTGAGCTTGAAAGAACAAAAACCATGCTCTTGGGGAGTCCCATGGGTATAGGCTAGAAAAAAAAATGAAGAAGAAGGATGAGGATTCAACACAAAGTCATGGAGGGACTAAATAGGACTCTTGTACCTATGAAGTACTTTGGTATGAGAATCAAATGGAAAACAAGGCTCTAACTAGTATTCCCATGGGAGGAAGGCTCTACCACATATAGTATGACACACTTATCAATAAGGAAGGTTAGTGTGACAATTCAGTGGGGTCAATCCTAAGGAAAAATGAAGTAGGAAATAGATAATGCAAAAATGAAAGTAGGGAAAATTAATATCACCTAAACTATATGCTATTTTCAAGGTCAATACCTATCAGAACAGATCAATACGATGAAAAAATGTCAAAGAAAAAAATGTCTCCAAGATCCTTCATATAAGGCCAATAACACTCATCCAGAAGTTAATAAATACAATATATATATATAGAAACTTCAGAAAATAAGAGATGTTATTGAATAAAAAACTTGAAAACAACAAACTTGGATTGTACAATATGGTACAAGGCACTGCACAACCTTACAACTCATGCATAGTACTAGTTCAAGTAGAGACCACTGCCAGGATGTGACCAAGATTCTCTTCGGTAGTCAACCTAAAAGGTCTCCCAAAAGGGAAGAAAACACAAAATATGGTGTAATTCTTCCCACGATATATAATGTGTAGTCATGGCTTCAAGGATAGACTCATATGAAGGCAATTCAATATCCGAGAAATCATGCGAATGAGGAGGGCCAAAATTCCCAAAAGGAGAAGCAAACTGACCATATTCCATATAATGATGGAGGTTTTGGCCATGAACGATAGATTTTATCAGGGAAGAATCACAAACACAAGGGCTTGAGGATCTACAAATAGTGAGATCAGACTCGAAAGGAAACTCAAGATCACTCGGACCAAGAGGGGGAAGCAAGGGATCCTATGCCCCCATTGGATAAACCAATGGATCAATTGTTGAGACCAAGTCTCGAGAAGGAAAACATGAGTGAACAAGTTCCTTCGTAGGAGAAATTGAACACCGAGGCTAAGAAGCCACATAATTTACCTGTGGTGGGGTAGAGTCTACATGAATACTAGGAACATATAAAGGGGAATCCTAAACTAACGTCGAATTAGGATGGTGATTATCAGATGCCAATTGGTCGATAGTGACAATGCTTCAATTATGAGGGAAATGCATCACCAGGAAGAGCGTAGAAACCACAACGTTCATAGCATATACATAATCATGCCCGAGAAGCATATTGAAATCTAATGGGCCTTGTACCACTATAACATCGACAAGGACAATATTCCCACCTAACGAGATAGGGAACTGAGGAAGAATCCTCAAATACTCACTAGGACGTCTGTCAAAAGACAACAACTCATGCGAAGAAAACACAAGCTCAGAAGAGCCCAAATCTTGCCAAGCCGAGGAGGATAAAATACTTGTGGAGGCTCCTTCATCCATAATACATTGCTAAACAAAATTTGAATTTACTTCAACCCTTATTTGAAAGGGTGCATAAGAAGTAAGGTGAGGCTCGAAGTGAGAGGAACTCCCCCATCCTAGGACTTGGAGGGGGTATGCTCGAAGTGAGAGGAATTCCCCCTTTTTCTAAAAGTATTGAACTTGAAATGCTAAAAACATAGTCAGTTGACATATCACTCCCCATCAAAAGAGTGGGATCAACCAAATATTGCATCGACATGACCAATTTGGTAGAATCGAAAAATCTCCAAGAGAATAGTGTGATAAACTAAATGTTTTATCGGTGTGACCACTTTGGTAGACTCGACACTCTCCAAGAGAAGAATTAGATCAACCCAAGATTGTATCGACGTGACTACTTTTTCAACCACTGGATGAATAGACTATGAGACAACATGTTCTGAAGGTGTATCACCCCCCAAAATAGTAGTGGGATCGGTCAAAGATTGCATCGTCATGACCACTTCATGAACCAAAGGATGAATAAATTGTTGGGAAACCAAAGAAGACTCGGAATCAAAAGAGCTTGCAGACATGGAATACAATATTTGTGCCTCTAGAATGCCAGGGCATATATGAGTAAGGTGATCTCCCTTGCAAATTTTACAAGGGAACTTAGGCGTACGTCCTATCCATCTAGTTTTCTCAACAAAATCAATTCCAATAGCATGACTAGCAGTGGTTGGTTTCTTGTCCTCAACATGACTCATAGAGGTTGTTGACAACTCTCCAACATGACTAGCATAGGTTGGTTGTTGAACTCCAGTATGATTCGTAGGGACTAGGTTCATGCCCCGAGCATGAATTGTAGTGGTTGGTTGTACATCTCTAACATGATTTATAGAGGTTTTTGAATGGTCAATAACATGAATCATAGAGGCTACATACCTATCGCCAGTATGACTAGCAATGACTGGACGTTTTCCCCCAACATGAATTGTAGAGGATGGGTGCTTTCCCTCATCATGACTTGTAGAGGCTGGGTTCTGGTCTTCAACATGACTCGTAGAGGTTGGCAACCTATCTCCAACATGACTCATAGAGGTTGGTGATTTTTTCTTACTATTCTTCCTCTTTCTATTTCATTTAGACTTTCGGTTACTAGTAGTTGGACTTTCACCAGAGAAGGAAGAAGGAGGAGGAGAAGACTTTGCTGATGAAGGAACATCAACATGATGCCCATGACATAAAGTCCTTAACTGAGAAGTGTCAATATAATTAGAGACATTTGGAATGGTACCCAACCAAACCAATAGTCCCACATTCAACCCAGGAATGTACAACGTGGCCTTCAAAGGGACACCAACGTTTACAAAGAAAGGAAAAGAACACGAATCCCCTTGCGAAGGGGTTCCTTAGTTGGTATCGTCAAGAACTTTGGCCATGAAGATCTTATGCACAGGTTTGTTGATGATTGAAATCGTCAACGTAATTTCGCTTGCAAAGTGTTGCTAAAGACTATTATTATATAAGACTAAATAATTCTAGTAGGTGGGACCCCCTTGAGCTTGTGAAGATCAGATATGTTCATTTTCAATGTTATGATAATGTGCTACAAAGGTTCAAATGGTTGATGAGAATGTGGTTTTCATTGATATGATTTAAGCTTTGGGATGTTGTTCCTTCATGATGCTACAACCTGCTATTCATTTATGGTATTCGTTCTTCTCGCACCTGCACAACAAATATGTTAGTGAAAATTGCAGAAAGGCATTTTGAGGAAAAGAAAAATACTATATCTGATGCAAAAGAGACCTAGCTTTGCAATACTACATGCATAAAGTGTTTGTTGATTATTGTTAGACCTTAGATAACAAGGAAATGGCTATAAAAAAATGTTAAATTACATTTATATATATATGCATATGGTGGATATTTTGGTGGTGCATTTTGGCAAAGTGATAATACAATGGTTATGCATTGGTTAATGGAATCAGTAGCTGATATACATATGCTATAAACATTGGTGGCTCATGGGAGTAATGGCTTTGCGATTTTTATGGTGATTATGCCATGGTTCAGGTTGATGTTGATGACGCTATGCGTGATAATTGTATACATGATCATTTAGATTGTATAGTGGTCAAGCGATTTATTTGAGTTATATTGAGGATATGAACATGGGTGGCGCACTTGACAAGGTAACCACGTGAATGGTTGAATGGTTATGTGGAACTTGGATTATGTTATGTTTTAAATGGTTGATATTCTCGATGCATGGGTTGATTAACAGTGTTAATGGGGGCTCGTTGGCATGTACTGCGGATTAAATGAGATATGAATGGAGGTGATGTGCATTTACTGCATGTCACCTTTACCCTTCCCATTGGCTGCCACCCTAATCAGACTATTGTTTGATCTGGTTGTTGTGTTCACGCTCCGGATGTTTAGCAAGATGAAACTGCTCGGCCACCTCTCGTCTTAATGTTTTCAATTAACAACTATGTCTCTTTTGGCCATTCTTGACTTCACTTTGGTTATGAAATGTTTTTGTCTCAGTTGTGTGGGTTTATGTTTGTCCTGAGTACTGCAACTGTGTGGAATTTTGGTTTTGAATGGAAAATGGATGGTTCTACTTAAAATTGTTTGAGTTCATCGAAGTTGGTGGTCTTCCTGGGTGATAGATTTTTGTTACCACCACGTTTGTTAAAAGTTTTTTTAAATCATGGCTGGATGGTTGTCTTCATGATTCTTGGGTTTAACTAAAGCTATGTTTTCTTGTTCGGCCCTATCAAGAACTGTCTCTTGTTCACAAGCGTCATAGTCCTCCTTGTGCATACGCCTTTAACCTCAAAGTTTCACTATGGTTGGTTCCTTTCCTCCTATAATGGCTACTGTGCAAACCCTTAACCCTCCAGACTGGAGCCGCATAGGGAGTTTTTCGAGCCTGTTAAATTGTTCCCGATTATTGTGGTCTATTACTTCGAATGCGGGATCACCCGTTGATCATATAGAGGTCGTGTTGGTATAGCCTTTCATCACTGCCTCTATGATAATAGCATGAGATTTACATTGCAATTTTCACTTCTAAAAGTTCACAGTTACCATCCTGGTGTCAAAGAACTCAATTATTTTTAATGGAAGGGCCTCTACCTGTTTCGATTGGGTGCGTGGGTATACACAGTTACCCCGACTTGTTCGGTTGATTGGTTTTTCCTTACCACAGTGGCGAATAGTTGGTTAATGTACAGTCACTAGTATTTGTGCTTATGATGTTTTGGATAATGGATGGCATTGGTTACGAGGGTTTGGTGTTGTTCACACATGTCACGTCCTGTAGATGATGTTTTGCAAAGTAAATTATTGGACTGGATATTCCTACTGCATATTTTGTCATTGGTAGAATACGTTTGAATATGCACAGCCTGGTCACTCACATGCAACTTAATAAATAGCCCAGAATGATGTTTTGAGTTATGTCATGGGCATATGTTGTTGTGTGATTACTAAAAATATTACACTGGGATTCTCTCAGTTGTGCACCATGTGTAGTATGGATGACTTGTTTTTATGCTCAGTGATATCCATTGAGTTTCAAGTGCGTTATTTATTGCAATTTATCACTACTAATGATAGTCATGTTGGATATTTGGCTCGGATTTTAAGTTGCATTGAGATGTTTTGTTTTACAGTGGCATGGTTACATGGTTTCAGAAATTTACTTTTGCATATCCTGTGTCTAAATGATGATTGTTGGTTGTATAGTCAATTTCCTTTTTAGGCGTGGCATGTGAGGTTTTGATTATTTTGATCTTCTACTGCGTATATATATATGGGAATGAATATCATTACAAATCTTGATTGGCTCTATTACAAAATTAGTGAATTCATTATTATTTTTGGGGAAACACTACTTTCAAATATAGATGTGGATTGGGGAAATGTATGGCAGTGATGGATGTTAATGATTACAGATTGAGTACTATGTTGACTGATATTAAATGCAGAATGTGAGAATAAAGGGAACGCAACCTCTTCCAAATTGTGTGAAATATTTTATTTCATAATGGCACTATGTTGGATATTAATGGACAGTGAAATTAAGAAAATACACAATAATTATTACTTAGTCATCTGATTGTTGGTTGATGCATATTTTTCTTACTACAAAATATGTTATGGATTTCTTGATTAATCTCATAAACAGTAAACGTTTCCCCCCCCCTCATTATCTCATTTTTTGCTAATTACAACCCCCTCACATATCCCAGATTCATTTCGTTCATTCCCTGTTCCGATATTGATTACAACTAAGAGAATTTATGTGTTAAGTGGATGAAGTGGCAGTGTCTTTAGTGGATTGTAGTAAGGTTTTTTTTGGGTTGATTTACAGTTGATTGTTGTTTTCATTGAGCAGTGACCATTTCTTCTTCCCTTTCATTATATCATATTTTCTCTCAATATAAACCCCTCGCGTATCCCAGAACACTGTTTCAGTCCCCTTCTCGTTGATTAACGTTAGAACAATTTGTATGGATTGGATTGCATGAGCGTGATACATTCTGAGCCAAATATATTTCATATTTTTAAGGAGTTTTCATGAATTGTTATTTAAAATACTATTTGCTAATTGTTAACATATGTAGGATGAGTTTTTCCAATCGAGGAAGGCATGGCTGAGGAAACAGAGGTAGAGGTAACTAGAACCGAGACCCAAGAAGGCTTAGGTTCTCTATACATTTTGATGTTGATTCATAAGAGCTTGGCTAATTGTTTCATGATGGATTATTTAATTGGATTGGGCAGGGAATAGTCCAGTCGAGGCCTGAAAGCCCTCCTTTCCAATCCCCTCAAGCCCCCGGAATCCCTGTGCCTCCTCATGTCTCTTTACAACCTGAAGTCCCGAAAAATGATGGGTGGCAGGAGATTGTTCACCTGACAGTCTCCCAACACCGTGGCTGACCAAACTTAACTTTTCCTTCTTCTCCACCTTTGAACCCCATTGTCCAAGCTTCCCCTAACCACTCGCCAGTGCAATCCTCCCACGCTAGCAAAAGATTGAATACTGAATCCCACCATACATTTGATAAAGTAAAAGCTACTACTACCCCTTCCTCACCTTCCGATGACTCTGACAAATCCATGTCTTCACGGATTCATTTGAGGGATGATTTTTCCCATGTGATCAGTGAGATAAAGCCTAAAGGCTCTGCTTATCCCAAGGCAAATTCAAGGAAATCAAGAGGTGACAACAACAACCAAGGAAGGGTTGCATCACAGAATGGAAAATATGGCTTTTGAATTTTATGTTATTTATTATTTTATGACAGTGGACTTCATGGATTTTGGACAACATGTTTTATTTTGGATATATGAGTATTATTTTGAAATATTTTCAAATTTCATGAGCTAAAATTGCCAAAAGTAAATGTGTTTGAGGGGAGGCACAAGGGGTGTGTTTCCTTAACTAATGGATTTTGTTATGATTGTTATGAAATAAGGGAGTCAGAAGGGGTCCCACCTACTAGTTATTATTTATTTATGACCCGATTATGATTATTACCTTC
>SNQJ01S0152668.1:16556-31043 GCA_010110895.2 Picea sitchensis | reverse complement strand
GGTAGAGATTATGTTAGGGTTTTTTTCCCTAGAAGGCAACCCTCTTTTATGAGGGAAATGTATTGTGGCTATGGTTGATGGTGAATATTGTATTCTGAGATAGGAGATTGTGAGAGAAAGAAGAGGAAGTTACAGCGGGTTTGATGTAGGTTGTATCCCTTCATATGCTGGATAATAATAAAGGAAGGACCTGGCAATTTCTCTGGTGGACGCAGCCCACACTGGGTGAACCACGTAAATCTATGTCTCTATTGTATTGTGTATCTTCTGTGTTTTGTTTCCGCATTTGTTTTATTTTATTTCTCCACGGTCCTATTTTTATAACACGCTAGCCTTGGAGAAAGGTGCACTACCTTGGTTGGCTATTGGTTTTCTTCCATAATTATTCTATTTGTCAAGGTTATGGTGCTTAGGGGCGGCTACATGCCTATGGTTGGGTGACAATATTTCTATATTGTCTATGGAAAAACGAGCAAATCTTTTTATTTCTAACAACATGGATGTATGATTTTGAAGGATTAATTCCCATAAGTTAGGCACAATCATGTGGGAAAATTTTCTCCTAATGGAGACAACGATAAAGAGGGAATTTTAAACAAAAACTAGGATCTAAATGCATATGGAAGGCTCTCCCCAAATATATATGTTGAAATCTATGGTTGGCGTGTAATAAATTGACCTTCAATGAGGAGAGTCAACAACCTAGACAAACAACAAAATAAATATCATTACTAGAACAATATATGCAATCCAAAGTAAAGCAACGCGACCAAACCTTGGAGGCATGTGTGTTGGGCATGTTGAAATATTGTAACTGCGAAGAATATTCTAATTATAATTGGGTTATTATTATATAGATCAAATCCGCTTTTGTGGATTGATCATGTTGAGTCTTGTATAAGTCCAAATCCTCTATTATGGATTAGTCAAACCATATTTATATGGTGTTATTTAAGTAGTCAGCCTCTAGGGTTTATTATAGTGATTTTAACCACTATTGGAAGAAGTCGGCTCTGCCTAGTGAAGAGACATAACCCTAGCACCCCTTAGCTAGTATAAATTAGTGAGGATGGCGTCTCATTCATTCACTCACTCAGTCACTCATCTAGTGTGAAATTTTTGAAGGAAGATGCAGTTAGAAGGAGAGAGAGGCGCATGCTCAGTCTTGGGTTATTCTTGGTGGTTTGGTATTTAGTCTTGGCATTGTATTGGCAATCTATTATTGAGGAAGTTTTTTTGGGGTTTTCTCCTCCATAAGGGTTTCCTAGGATAAAATGTTGTGTACCTCGTGATTGTGTTTCTTTCAGTGATCCTGCTTATGCTATTATTGTCTAGTAAATTGAAAAGAACTTAATAGCAGCTCTAAATTTAACATGGTATCAGAGATGAACTGAATATAACACCTTTCACTAGGTAACCAAAAATTTCATTATTGTTGTACAAGAAAATTAGGGATTTTTATTGAAAGGGAATTTTTGACTAAAAACCATCTAGGGAAGTGTGCCCTAGCCTAGTGCATCACTTGGCAGCTTGAGCACACATTTTTAGTGCCCGTAGCCTTCGTAACGTGAAACCCTAGTTTTGACTAGTACCAGAAAACCAGGAAACCAAAACCAGTTCCAGAAGTACCATCCATATTTGCACAGGTCAAGTTTAAGGGGGTAAAAATTGAAATTTTTGAAAACAAACAACTCCAACATAGTCGCCTAAGCCCAACACATCTAGTCCCTGGATCAGAATTCCAAAATTTGAAGTTTGAAAAATTAGGGTTTCCTCATAAAACCCTAAGTTGCAGTTGAAGTACTAGTTGCAGTTGCAGTTGTAGTTGCAATATCATTATCAGTTGCAACACCTTTGAATTTTTAAAGGTTTGTTATTGTCACTGTTGTCGAATGGTGCCACTACCTCCCAATACTATCAGAGGTATGTACTTACATGTATTCATACTGTATCATTATTCTAAAGGGTATTTGCAGGAGAAATGATATTTTGTCTAAACAAAAATTGTAGATCTAGAGGGATCTCAGATCCAATACATTCAGAGGAATAATGCACCCAGGTTTGATTATATTGATATGCATCTATTTGTTATGACATCATTATGAACATCTAGGTTGTATGTTGAAGTTATGACCATCATACTAACCCTTGGTCAAAATTAAAGTCAAGGTATTAAAATGAGATTAGAGTTTATTCTCTAACTTAGATTTATGTCAAGATATCATATTGTCTTAGTACAGAGGACAGGTTGAAGAAAGCACTCATCATCTTGAGTGAAGGAGACTTGGAAGAAAAACAACACACTTATTCTTGAGGACAAGACTCCAGGTTCCAAGTTTGATTGATTAAGTTGATAAGATTCAAAGTTGCACATGACAAGTTTGATAACTATGTCATTACAAGTAAACACTTTAGTTGAGATAACAGTCTTTCAATAGTATTATACTTGGTAGCATGTGAGCATATTGAGATAAATGCTTATTGTAATAATTTACCATATACAACTAACATCTCCTCTAGGAGAAACTTCTTGTTTTGGTTACAGGTTACCATGGAGGAATGTTTGATCACAACACTAGAAGATTGTTTCTCTCATTTCGTATTGTGTTTCTTACCTTTGACCTTCGTTTCAGGCATGTCACAAGTGATAGCTCTAAAGGAGCTATTGTGATGATTGTTCTCGTTATTGCTTTGTTATTATTATAAAGAGTATTATTCATGTTTGTTGTTTTTCTTGTTCCGAGCAGGTCACGTGTGCCCTAAGGAAGCTATAGTGACGGTTTGCATGAGGCAACATATTAGACGAGACATGAAGCAGATTACGTACATGACCGTATACATTCTTGTACCAAAGAAGATAAAGAATAAGCTATTTTTGAGATACAAAGTATATCATCTGGAGATTGATTGTAATGAGCAGAAGACTCCAAAAATGACCGAACATTAAGTAGACTTGATCAATGGATAATGAAGCCACCTTGACAGGAAGCATAATTTTCTTGAAGTATGACTCAACTTTTCATATTAAGACTTGGTATTCTACACCAAGTATATCTTGTAGAGACTATGAAGTCTTTGTAGACTTAGAAGAAATAAAGAATAGAGTGAGCTTGATCTCAAAGAGGATCAGATGGGAAAAGGAGACACCTTCCAGGACTCACAGACAGATGCCAAGAGTTGAGAAGACTAGCTCGTGGTTTCAAAAACCTCTAGGAGACATGAAATATCTTGGGAAGATTCCTTTGTTTGAGTGACAGAGAAGGAAGCCAGTCAGAAGTACTGGGAAATGAATTTTTCCGTGAGACTAGAAGGGAAGTTAGTATTGACTTCCAAGATTGATCTAACAGATCAATCATGTTGCAGATAACAATATAAAGATGTACAAAGACCAAATTGTGTCCATAGGATTCTCCCAGCAAGAGGGAGAAGACTATGACGAGACACTTACTCCAATAATCAAAGAAATAGTTCCAGTGTTTGTTAAGACAACCACAACAACCATGATTCCAATACAATATGAGATTCGGGGGGAGAAATCCCTATATTTGAGATTGAGTTATCTCCAGTGCCAGTTGGTGTAGTACATTAGTTGGTTCATGGAGACATGACTACAATAGCAGATAGAGTTACCTCCATGAAATAAGAAGAGATACTTTCACTATCAGTTATTGAGCCACTCTCAGTTTCAAATGAAGTTATTGTCGTGATAGAATAGAGGAGATACTCTCATAATGAAGCAATTACAGTGGGAATGAAGCAGTCATGCTCAGCTTCAGAAATAACAGTTGCAGGTGCAGAGTCTCGGTTCCACAAGGAACAATTACAGAAAGAGTAGAGGACATACTCTCAAACAATAAGACATATAATGCTTTGTAGAGCTAGCACATGATTGTGCAGATTAAGTTGCAGTCGAGCAAGTGTACCATGTTGGTACAATGTGATGTGAAAATTTGGTTTGAAGTTGAAGATAGAAAGACTCATGTCTACAGGTTGAAGAAATCTCTGTATGGGTTAAATCAAACTCCTAGAGCTTGGTATGGAAGACTTTATAGTCTCCTGATGAGCTTGGGATTTACCAAGAGTAAAACTAATTCTAACATTTACTTCAAGGTTATGAATGATGAGATAGTTATATTGTTGTTGTATATGGATGACTTATTCTTAACATGAGAAGAAAATCTCATCATAGATTGTAAGAAGACGCTCGTTGTAGAATTTGAGATGAAAGACCTAGGCCTAATACATTATTTCTTAGGTCTTGAAGTTTGGCAAAGCCTAGAGAAGATCTTCCTTAACCAAGGGAAGTATGCAGTTGAAATATTGAAGAGGTTTGATATGTTGGAATGTAAAGCCATGAACACACCCATGGAAACAAAGTTGAATCTCCTAGTGGATACTTCGTCAGAATTGGTTGATGCTACTTTATATAGACAGATCATTGGATTGTTGATGTATCTAATGAATACCAAGCCAGATATATGTTTTGTTGTAAACATTGAATACCAGGCCAGATATATGTTTTGTTGTGAACACTGTGAGTCAGTGTTTGATAGAGCCTAGACATGTTCACCTTGTTGTTGCAAAACATGTGATGAAATACCTTAAGGGTACATTGGAATATGGTCTCTGTTATACTAAAGATCGTGACTTCAGACTATATGGATATACCAATTCAGATTGAGCTGGAAGTGTTTCTGATAGAAAGAACACTTAAAGATGTTGTTTCAGTCTAGGGTTAGCCATGACTTCATGGCAGAGAAGGAAGCAATCCAGTATTTCTCTCAACACGAAAGAAGCATAATACATTGTAGCATGTTCCGCCAGTTGTGAAGCCATACAGCTTCAGAATTTGTTGTCAGGTCTATTCGATCTGGAGATGGAAGCCACCGTGATTCTATGTGATAACCCAGTGTTCCATGACAATTCGAAGCACATAGAGATCCTATATCACTACATTCGTGATATGGTGCATAGGGGAGTTGTAAAACTCCAATATGTTGGCACAAATGAGCGGGATGCAAATGTGTTGACCAAGCCTTTGTCTTGTGTAAAGTTTGAATACTTTTGAGACAAGCTTGGTATAGTCTAAAAGGACCTCCCTCGAAAGGGGGAGTGATGTTGACGATACTATGGTATCTTGACCAACAACGAGTAGCTCAGTTAGGATTTTATATCCTAGGGGACTGATCATCCCTGGACAAATCCTGAAGGTCCGATAAGGACGACCTGTCAGAGTACCTATGCATGTATATGCCAGTTGTGGTCATTAGTGGTAGCTCCGTTAGGATTTTATATCCGAGGGAATTTTTTGATTCCTAGTAAGATCCCGAAGGTCCGGTAAGGACAGTCTGTCAGAGTACCACGTGGTAGCTCTGTTAGAATTTTATATCCTAGGGAATCTTATGATTCCTAGGAAGATCCCGAAGGTCTGGTAAGGACGGTCTGTCAGAGTACCACAAAATGTTTTTGTTGCACCTGCCTCATTCTATTTCCATATGATGATGATGTTGTTATCTAAACTTTGTGTTGATAATGTTGTTATCTCAACCTCGTACTGATGATGTTGTTGTCTCAACCTCGTGTTGATGATGTTGTTGTCTCAACCTCGTGTTGATGATGTTGTTGTTTCAGTCTTGTGATGATGATGTCGATTGATTCAGTCTCATGTTGTTGATAATGATGTACTAGCCTCGTGTTGGTGAGATTGTTGCTCTAGATTCATGCTATCGATGTTGATGTTTCATCTTCATGCCGATGTTATTGTTGATGATGATGATGATGCTATTCCAACTCCATGTTGTGAATGATGATGATGATGATGTTATTCCAACTCCATGCTGTGAATGATGATGATGATGATGTTATTCCAGCTCCATGCTGTGAACGATGATGATATTGATGATGAGAAAAAATTCCAAAGATTTGTAGATATGCCACTTAGTGTTCCAGATGTTGATGATGTTGCTTCCCTCTCTCTCTCCTGATGATGTTGTATTGGGTTATGTCAGTAGAATACCCTTCTTGTTAAGGGGGAGTGTTGAAATATTGTAACTACAAAGAATATTCTAATTATAATTGAGTTATTATTATATAGATCAAATCCCCTTTTGTGGATTGATCATGCCAGGTCTTGTATAAGTCCAAATCCCCTATTGTGGATTGGTCAAACCATATTTATATGGTGGTATTTAAGAAGTCGGCCTCTAGAGTTTATTAAAGTGGTTTTAACCACTATTGGAAGAAGTTGGCCCTACTCGATAAAGAGACATAACCATAGCGCCCCTCATCTTGTATAAATAAGTGAGGACAACGCCTCATTCACTCACTCACTCAGTCACTCATCTAGTGCGCAATTTTTTAAGGAAGTTGCAGTTAGAAAAAGAAGAGAGAGAGAAGTTTTTGTTGGGTTATTCTTGGTGGTTTGGTATTTAGTCTTGGCATTGTATTGGCAATCTATTATTGAGGAAGTTTTTGTTGGGTTTTCTCCACCATGAGGGTTTCCCAAGATAAAATGTTGTGTACCTTGTGATTGTGTTTCTTTCAGTGATCCTGCTTATGTTATTATTGTCTAGTAAATTGAAAAGAACTTAATAGCAACTCTAAATTTAACATGGCATGTGTTATATTCTTTGCAAAATTAATCTTAGGTACTGTACATTGATATGGGAGAAAGGGGGGGTCAATGGATTAGAGGTATTGAATGTCGTGAAATCATATATATATTGTATTGTATAAAATGGAGAAGGATGATGATGAATAAAATATTAGAGGTGCGGCTCTAAACAGGTTGTTGGTTTTCCTGGTTTGGGTTTCCAGGGTAAAGTCTGTGTAATGTGTGTGTGTGTGTGTGTGTACCATTGTATATTTTCTGTTTTTATTAAGAATCTATTTGCAGTGATTTATTGTACAAGGTTAAAATCTACATTTGGTATCAAAGTTGTTATTAGCTTAAGGGGGATGCCTTTGTGGCTAAGGGTATGGCTCGGGTCCGTGATAAACCTTGTCATAGTGGGAGGTTTGTGGTATTGATTCTTCAGATGAAAAGAAATGGCGAGTAGTTCGAAAATAAAGATCAAGAAATTTAATGGAAAAATTTTTGAGTCGTGGAAGATTTGTTGGTGGACAAAGATTAGTGGATCATTGTAGATCCAGGTACTACACCTACAGGAACGTCAACAGAAGACTGGAAAAATTTGGATCGAAAGGCGAAGAGTACAATCCATTTGTGTCTCTCAGATTCAATATTATTGAATGTGTCAGGGGAAGCTACGACCAAGGCTTTATGGAATAAATCGGGGAGTTTGTATCAGTCTAAGTCCTCGGTAAACAAATTGTTCCTGCATAAGAAGTTGTATAACCTAAGGATGAAATATGGAGACTTAGTGATAGAGCATCTGAATGCCTTCAATACAGTGGTATGTCAATTATTATCTGTTGATATTAATATTTCTGATGAAGATACATGTATCAGTTTATTGTGTTTTTTACCAGACTCGTGGTATAGTCTGGTTGTGGCCATAGGTAGTAATACAACTACTTTAAGTTTTGATAATGTGGTCTCATCCTTGTTGTTGGAGGAGATGAGGCAGAAGAACATGGAAGGACAGAGCGTAGAAGCATTATTTCCAAGAGGACACTCCCAGGAAAGAAATAGATCTAAGTCCTCAAGTGGAAGATATAAATCTAAGGGAAGATCTAAATCTCCCGTAAAGTTTGTAAAGGTATGTTGGAGATGTGGAAAAGGTCACTACAAGAAGCAATGTAGATCCAAAAGTGTTGAGAGAGGGAAGGGATCCAGAGACGCTCCTTCTATAGAAGCAAAAACCTCCTTAGAAGGAGGGGAAGTGTACTTGGCTTCTTCAAGCACACATGCATATCATGAGGCATGGTTGGTTGACTCATGTGCGTCCTTTCATATGACTCCTCATAGGGAGTGGTTATGCAAATATGAAAGGTATGATGGAGGTGATGATTTCCTAGGTGATGACTCGATAGCCAAAATAATAGGACGAGGAAAATTCAAGTTGAAGCTCATGGATGGAAGGATTATAACACTCCATGGTGTTCTACACATCCAAGGATTGGCCAAAAACTTGATTTATGTAAGCAAAATGGACGATACCGGGGTAAAAACAGTGTTTGAGAAAAAAACGTGCAGAATGGTTTGAGGAGCAATGGTGTTACTGAAGGGAGTTTGAATTGGAACTATGTATAAGTTGCATGGAAGCATTATTAGTGATGGGTGCAATAGTTCCATTCTTCCTGAGATTGGAGCTGAGTAAGAAAAAACTCCTACATTCTCTAGAGAAAAGATTATGTTGTGGCATCAAATATTGGGGCATATCAGAGAGAAGGGCCTTCAACTACTACATGGTAAAGGTATAGTTGAAGGTATGTCTAACTGCTCTTTGGATTTTAATTTTTGTGAACATTGTGTATATGGGAAGCAAAACTGGGTAAGATTCCCCTCTAGTACAATGAGGGAAAAACGAATTTTACAGTTGGTGCATAATGATGTTTTGGACCCGTGTCGGTTCCATTACTGGGAAAATCTGTGTATTGTCTCATTTATAAATGAATTCTCTAAGAATACTTGGATTTATTTCCTCAGGAATAAATCTGAAGTCTTTGACAAGTTTAAAGAGTTTAAGGCTCTTGTGGAGAATCAGACAAAGAAGAGAATTAAGGTGTTGAGGACAGATAATGGTGGAGAATAATGCATAAATGAATTTGAGGAATTCTGTAAAAAGTGTGGTATAGAAAGGAAAAATTTTACTCCATATACACCTCAGAAGAATGGAGTTGCAGAAAGGATGAACAAGACATTGATGGAAAAAGTAAGGTGCATTCTCAGTGGTGTCGAGTTAGAACATGAATTTTGGGCAGAGGCATTGAGTACTACATGTTACCTGGTGAATCGATCACATTCATCAACGTTGGATGACATGACTCCACATGAGCTATGGACTGATAATAAACCCTCTCTGACACATCTCAGGGTATTTGGTTGTGATGCCTATGTTCATGTTCCAAAGGAAAAAAAGAGTAAGCTTAGATAAAAAGGATGAAAAGTGTATCTTCATTGGATATAAAGATGGTTTGAAAGGTTATAAGCTTTGGAACCCAGAAACTAAGAAGGTAGTGTATAGTCGAGATGTTGTATTTAGATAAATCAAAGATGTTTTCAAACATGAAGTCCTACCAAGGAAGGAAGAACTAGGGAAAATAGAGTTTGATTTGAAGGATGACAAATCATACACTACATGAGAATAAGAATAAGAAGGAGAAGATCATCATACTCCAATATTGAGGAGATCAGTTCAGGAAAGAAGGTAATCAGTAATGTATACTCCACCTAATTTCTGTTAAAATTTTGCTTTGTTTATTACTGATGATGATCCTAGAACTGTTAGGGAGGTAGTGGATTCAGAGGATGAAAAACTATGGGAAAATGCAATAGCCTTGAACAAAAATGAGGCTTGGGATATAGTGGAGTTGTCGACTGGAATAAATCTCATTGGAAACAAATGGGTGTTTAAGAAGAAGTTGAATGCAAAAGGCAAAGTGGAGAAATACAAAGCTCGATTAGTAGCAAAAGGTTATTCCCATGTAGAGGGAATTGANTGGGATATAGTGGAGTTGTCGACTGGAATAAATCTCATTGGAAACAAATGGGTGTTTAAGAAGAAGTTGAATGCAAAAGGCAAAGTGGAGAAATACAAAGCTCGATTAGTAGCAAAAGGTTATTCCCATGTAGAGGGAATTGACTTTGGTGAAATGTTTTCTCTTGTTGCTAAATTAACTTCAATTAGATTTCTTTTATCTTTTGTTGTTGCATTTTATTTTGAAGTAGAACAAATGGATGTGAAGACAACATTTTCTAGATGGGGATCTGGAAGAAGAAATCTACATGAAGCAACTAGAAGGATTTGTTGCAAAGGGAAAGAAAGAGATGGTATGTACGCTGAAAATGTTCACGTATGGGTTAAAGCAATCACCAAGGATGTGGTATCAAAAATTTGATACTTATATGTTGGGACTTGCCTTCACAAGGAGCAAATCGAATCACTATGTGTATTTCAATTTAATCGATGATAATCATATTTCTTTCGTCTTGTATGTGGAGGATATGTTGTTGATAGGAAACTATGAGGAGATCATCCAAAATGTGAAAACTTAGTTGTCCTCTAAATTTGACATGAAGGATATTGGTGCTGCAAATTTCATTTTAGGCATGAAAATTAAAAGAGATCGAGCAAATAAGAAACACTGGTTAAATCAGAGGAAATTATGTCAAGACAATATGCAGAGGTTTAATACACAGGAACGTAAACTGGTTAGGGTTCCTATTCATGTAGGTGTAAAGTTATATGTGAATCAAGGTCCCAAGACACATGAAGAGGAAGAGGACATGTCCAATGTTTTGTATGCGAGAGTGGTTGTTAGTTTGATGTATGCAATAGTCTGTGCTAGACCGAACATTGCACATGCAATGGGAGTTTTGAGCAGGTATATGTCAAAACCAAGGAAGGAGCATTTGACAACAATAAAGAGGGTTTTCAGGTATTTGGTGGCACTACTAGTTATGAAATGTGCTACCAAGGAAGACCATGATTGGATAGAGTGTTCCACATACATGGGTTTGTTGATGCAGACTGAGCTGGAGATATGGATCACAAAATATATACAAGCGGGTATGTCTTTAACCTATTTGGGGGAGCAATCAGTTGGGGATGAGAAAAAGACATGTTGTAGTGGCACTCTCAACTACAAAAGTTGAATACATGGCAACCACTCATGCAAGTAAGGAAGCAATATGGTTACACATATTGTGTTAAGATATTGGAATGGTACAAAAAGCTAAAAGGATTGATTGTGACAATCAAAGTGCAATCTTCCTGGAGAAGAACCTAGCTTAGCATTCAAAGACAACATATTGATGTTCAGTATCACTTTGTGAGAGACATGGTTGAAGACAAGAAGGTGTTGTTGATGAAAGTGGACACTTTGGATAATGTTGTGGATTCATTAAAAAAATCTGTGAGCACTGAGAAGTTCTCTTGGTGTAGAGGATCTAAGGGAATTTTTGCCCTGGATTGTTGACTATGTAATCTTATAACCCCCTATATGCAAAGAAAACAAGTGAGAGAATTTTGGGTATGTGTTATATTCTTTGCAAAATTGATCACAGGTGTTGTACATTGATATGAGAGTAGGGGGTGGGGGTGGGCGCCTTGGGTCCCCGAACAAAATGACGATTTTTTGCATCTTCTTTTAGCGGTTTTCGACACGATTTTGTTGATGGTTTTCTAATTCCGAATAAGGAAATACGGTTGTTGACTAATATTGGTCCATGGATTAGGGGTTTTGGATGTCGCGGGATCCTATATATTGTATTGTAAATAATGGAGAAGAATGATGATGAATAGAAGATTATAGGTGCAACTCTAAGTTGGTTGTTGATTTTCTTGATTTGGGTTTCCAGGGTAAAATCTTTGTGTAATGTGTGTGTGTGTGCCATCAATGTATCTTTTTTGTTTTATTAAGAATCTATTTTCAATAATTTATTGCATAAGGTTAAAATATACAATGTGAAATGAAATGGATGAGCAAATTTAAGATTAGGGTTGTTCCTCCCTCTCATAGTGGTCATGTAGTCTTTTTACCAAAGTGGGCAATCAAGAAATCTGGATAAGAATTTAGAGAATGGATAGCCCAACAACAACCTTGTATCCTCTCTTTTTATGGGGCTTCATGGGATAACCTAGGGGTGGCATGTGCGGGGGGAATCTTCAAGATCCCAAAGGAAATCACATAGTCTCCTTTGCTTAGGAACTAGGAAATGTTTCAAACAACATCGTTGAGGCTTATTCCTAGTGGAAAGGAGTTTCCATCGTGATGGAAGAAATGATCAATAAGATAGAATCATAATGACTCTAGGATATTTGATGATGGTGGTTCATGCAATAATTGATAGGTCAACGATAGAGAATAATGCTCTTAATATCATCATTTCCTGTATTCTCATCCTCCTTTCAGAGTTTAAAGAAATGGTGATTTACCACATCAAATGTGGGTTGAGCTTAATACCAAGGTTGATTATTGGGATAAATTGGGTTATCATCTAAATGAAGGTACCTACATAAGAAATGTGGTTCGAGGGTTCCTCCCCATACCATAATCCGGTAGGTACAAGGCTCATTTAATGGCCCAAGACAAGTGGAGGCGAGTAGTGTTGGGTGGAAGTGCATTTAATCTGCTCGCACATATGGAAGACAGTGGTGAAGGGTTATTCATTGTGAAGTGTGCACAGAGGGATTCATATGTGAGGAATCCTTGGTCTTTGTGGGTAGTTCGGGAGGTGCAACTCTATGGTTCCCAATGGATGGTTTGCAATCTCGGCTCTGGTTTTCTACTGATGCTTGTCATCGGTTTCAAGTAGTAGTGGATTTTGTCTCTCCTTTGATGATAACTCTTTTCTTGGCTTTGACCACGTCGCTCTTGGTCATCAGGCTTCCTATTTTTGTGTCTGATTTTGAAGGAAATTTATCTTCTGCTATTTCGTTTGTTATTGTAGGTGTTTACCCCTTCTTCTTTGTCTTCTTTAAAGTGGGTATCGGGGAATTTTTTCTTGGCATTGTGTGGTTTAGTGTTCCTTGTTGTAGCCTCCTCTAGAGAAGCATGGATTCCAATTGGGCTAAGGCCAAAAAAATTCTTCGTCAACACAAAGAGATCACTCAAGTGAACATTGATGCTCTTCGACACATTGCAACAAAAATGGCAGACCTAGAGAAAGAAATCACAAATATTATGAACTTGCTCGTGATTTAGACACGGAGAATTGATGGATTGGAAATCGATTGTCAATATCTCCAGTATTTGGTTTTACCTCGGCGTTCGAATTTGGTTCCAATCAATCAAGGTGCAACAATATCCCAACATGGAGGAAACATGAATAAACATTTCGGGGGTCATGACTTAGTTCCTATGGATGCGGTAGAAGGCTCTCTCATACCTTTCAGAGAGAAAGAAGTTTAGAACAATGCATCATTTCATTAGTAAATGTTTTTCAAATTAGTGTTGTTGTTGGGCCAATTTGTAAAGGAAATAACTAGTCAATCTGTATGGAAGTTATTTTTGGAGATGGTTCAAGTTTTTGTTATAGAAATAGTAGGAAATTACACAAGCCATTGTTATTTTCTATTAACTTAACATATGCAATTATAGCCAGTAATTTACTAAACTCAAAAATATAACTTGCTAATATAAATCTGAAAATTATGCTAATAACCTAGAACTGAGTTATATAACAACAAAGTAATAGCAGGAGCATACACATTACTAAGCACAAAATACACAGGGACACCAAATACACCCTGGAAACCCCAGTGTGGGGAAAACCAACAAAGGAGAGATTCTACAACAAAAGTGTTCAAAATTTTCTTACAGCAGATCCGCCCTCTTTTATCAGTTGTATGGCCCAACTACACCTAGTTGTACAACCCATCAAAAGCTTGCCTCGAACACTATTGTACGGCCCAACAAAAGGATAAGGATGTCGCTCACACTATTGTACGGATTAGCATTCTATGTTGTATGAACTGCCGAAAATCACCCTCTGTTGTTGTTGAATGGTCTGAGAATTTCAGCCTTACTGGACTGTTGTATGACCTACTCAAATCGACCAACTTGCTTGCTGAAAAATATGTCCTGGTATGGCCCAGTATCCTCCAGTAGGTATGGTCTCTTCATCTGCAAATATTCAGCCTCTGCAAGCTGTTCAAAATGCCCTGAAAGTGCCCCTCAACTGGATGCTCAAAGAAACCAACCAGTTTCCCTCTTCCTCATCCCTATGCGCCCTCCTTCACCTCACTTGCATATCACAATTGAGGAATGTGTCTCCATACCCTCAACTCGTTCCTTTATCCTTCCATTAGCCTCCCTCTTTCCTTGAGATGTGTGCCCAACCTAGCCTTCAATGGCTCAGATTGAGACACCTTCTTTGGGCTGGACCCCACACTCAACTAAGTGGTGCACCCCCCTTAGCAAGGTCCCACAAAGCACTAACTAGCTCAAGAAATGTGCCCCACTCATCTTGGCCCCCGCATTCCACTCGAAGGAAAAAAAATGTTGATTAGCCTAAGTTAGACTTAGACTAATATAATAAGGTTGATCCGACGTGTTTTATGTGCCCATTAGCTAGCCTAGGACACATGCATAACTAAGACACCTGCCAAGCTAAAAACAATAACACTCCCTCTTAGCGATAGAGGTGTCTCCACCTGGATCAATCTCGAATCCCATCAAATTGTTGAAGTTTTACTTATACAACTAGCAATTACGGTTCTTCTTTATTATTCCAATCATTTTGCACATTAGCTGCATAAATAAGATAATTGAAAGAGAGACAATCACATAAACAATAGAGACACACAGATTATCCTGGGAAACCCTCACAGGGAAGAAAATCCAACAAAACTTCCTCAA
>SNQJ01S0152668.1:0-16546 GCA_010110895.2 Picea sitchensis | reverse complement strand
GGTGACTCTTCACACGTGCCAGATTGATATAAATAAGAGGCTAGCGCCTCACTTCTAACACACACTTCACTTTCTCATTCTCTTATGAGGCAAGTTGCATTTTCGAGTTGGAGAGAGGAGAAGAAGGGTGGCACATCTCTTGGAGGAGGATTTTTTGTATTGGTTGAGTTATCTCTTGAACATTGTATAAGCTATTTATGATAAGGAAGTTTTGCTGGATTTTCTTCCCCTAGAGGGTTTCCTAGGATAAATGTTGTGTCTATTGTGGATGTGTATTTCTCAGTGATCTTGTTCTTATTATGCTCTTATCTTATGAAATGCAAAGAACTATAATAATGGCATAAACATTAACACTTCTGCCTCATCTCCTCCAACAAAAAGGATGAGACCACATTATCAAAACTTAAAGTAGTTGTATTACTACCTATGGCCACAACCAGACTATCCCACGAGTTTGGTAAAAAACACAATAAACCGATACATGTATCTTCATCAGAAATATTAATATCAACAGATAATAATTGACATACCACTGTATTGAAGGCATTCAGATTCTCTATCACCAAGTATCCATATTTCATCCTTAGGTTATACAACTTCTTATGCAGGAACAATTTGTTTACCGAGGACTTAGACTGATACAAACTCCTCGATTTATTCCATAAAGCCTTGGTCGTAGCTTCCCTTGACACATTCAATAATATTGAATCTGAGAGACACAAATGGATTGTTCTCTTCGCCTTTCGATCCAAATTTTTCCAGTCTTCTGTTGACGTTCCTGTAGGTGTAGTACCTAGATCTACAATGATCCACTAATCTTTATCCACCAACAAATCTTCCACGACTCAAAACTTTTTCCATGGAATTTCTTGATCTTTATTTTCGAACTACTCGCCATTTCTTTTCATCTGAAGAATCAATACCACAGACCTCCCACTATGACAAGGTTTATCACGGACCCGAGCCATACCGTTAGCCACAAAGGCATCCCCCTTAAGCTAATAACAAATTTGATACCAAATGTAGATTTTAACCTTGTACAATAAATCACTGCAAATAGATTCTTAATAAAAACAGAAAATATACAATGGTACACACACACACACATTACACAAAGACTTTACCCTGGAAACCCAAACCGGGAAAACCAACAACCTGTTTAGAGACGCACCTCTAATATTTTATTCATCATCATCCTTCTCCCTTTTATACAATACAATATATATATATATGATCTTACGACATTCAATACCTCTAATCCATTGACCCACCCTTTCTCCCATATCAATGTACAGTACCTAAGATTAATTTTGCAAAGAATATAACACATGCCATGTTAAATTTAGAGTTTCTATTAAGTTCTTTTCAATTTACTAGACAATAATAGCATAAGAAGGATCACTGAAAGAAACACAATCACAAGGTACACAACATTTTATCTTGGGAAACCCTCATGGGGGAGAAAACCCAACAAAAACTTCCTCAATAATAGATTGTCAATACAATGCCAAGACTAAATACCAAACCACCAAGAATAACCCAAGACTGATCATGCGTCTCTCTCTTCTTTTTCTAACTGCAACTTCTTTAAAAAATTGCGCACTAGATGAGTGACTGAGTGAGTGAGTGAATGAGGCGTTGTCCTCACTTATTTATACAAGATGAGGGGCGCTAGGGTTATGTCTCTTTACCGGGTAGGGCCAACTTCTTCCAATAGTGGTTAAAACCACTTTAATAAAATCTAGAGGCCGACTTCTTAAATACCACCATATAAATATGGTTTGACCAATCCACAATAGGGGATTTGGACTTATACAAGACCTGGCATGATCAATCCACAAAAGGGGATTTGATCTATATAATAATAACTCAATTATAATTAGAATATTCTTTGTAGTTACAATATTTCAACACTCCCCCTTAACAAGAAGGGTATTCTACTGACATAATCCAATACAACATCATTAGGAGACAGAGAGGGAAGCAACATCATCAGCATCTGGAACACTGAGTGGCATATCTACAAATATTTGGATTTTTTTCTCATCATCAATATCATCATCATTCACAACATGGAGCTGGAGTAGCATCATCATCATCGTTCACAACATGGAGCTGGAATAACATCATCATCATCATTCACAACATGGAGTTGGAATAACATCATCATCATCATTCACAACATGGAGTTGGAATAGCATCATCATCATCAACAATAACATCAACATGAAGATGAAACATCAACATCGATAACATGAATCTAGAGCAACAATCTCACCAACACGAGGCTAGTACATCATTATCAACAACATGAGACTGAATTAATCGACATCATCATCACAAGACTGAAACAACATCATCAACACGAGGTTGAGACAACAAAATCATCAACACGAGGTTGAGACAAAAACATCATCAGTACGAGGTTGATATAACATCATTATCAACACAAAGTTGAGATAACAACATCATCATCATATGGAAATAGAATGAGGCAGGTGCAAAAACAACATTTTGTGGTACTCTGACAGACCGTCCTTACCAGAACTTCATGATCTTCCTAGGAATCATAAGATTCCCTAGGATATAAAATTCTAACAGAGCTACCACGTGGTACTCTGACAGACTGTCCTTACCGGACCTTCAGGATCTTACAAGGAATAAAAAATTCCCTCAGATATAAAATCCTAACGGAGCTACCACTACTGACCACAACTGACATATACATGCATAGGTACTCTGATAGGTCGTCCTTATCGGACCTTCAGGATTTGTCCAGGGATGATCAGTCCCCTAGGATATAAAATCCTAACTGAGCTACTCGTTGTTGGTCAAGATACCATAGTATCATCAACATCACTCCCCCTTTTGAGGGAGGTCCTTTTAGACTATACCAAGATTGTCTCAAAAGTATTCAAACTTTACACAAAATAGAGGCTTGGTCAACACATCTGCATCCTGCTCATTTGTGCCAACATATTGGATTTTTATAGCTCCCCTATGCACCATATCATGAATGTAGTGATATAGGATCTCTATGTGCTTCGAATTGTCATGGAACACTGGGTTCTTCGTCATCTTTATGCAACTTTGGTTATCACATAGAATCACGGTGGCTTCCATCTCCAGATCGAATAGACCTGACAACAAATTCTGAAGCTGTATGGCTTCACAACTGGCAGAACATGCTACAATGTATTATGCTTATGTCGTGTTGAGAGCAATACTGGATTGCTTCATTCTCTGCCATGAAGTCATGGTCGACCATAGACTGAAACAACATCTTTAAGTGTTCTTTCTATCAGAAACACTTCCAGCTCAATCTGAATTAGTATATCCATACAGTCTGAAGTCATGATCTTTAGTATAACATAGACCATATTCCAATGTACCCTTAAGGTATTTCATCACATGTTTTGCAGCAACAAGGTGAACATGTCTGGGCTCTATCAAACACTGACTCACAGTGTTCACAACAAAACATATATCTGGCCTGGTATTCAGTGTTCACAACAAAACATATATCTGGCTTGGTATTCATTAGATACATCAACGATCCAATGATCTGTCTATATAAAGTAGCATCAACCAATTCTGACGAAGTATCCACTAGGAGATTCAACTTTTTTCCATGGGTGTGTTCATGGCTTTACATTCCAACATATCAAACCTCTTCAATGTTTCAACTACATACTTCCCTTGGTTAAGGAAGATCTTCTCTAGGCTTTGCCAAACTTCAAGACCTAAGAAATAATGTATCATGCCTAGGTCTTTCATCTCAAATTCTACAACGAGCGTCTTCTTACAATCTGTGATGAGATTTTCTTCTCATGTTAAGAATAAGTCATCCATATACAACAACAATATAACTATCTCATCATTAAAGGTTAGAATTAGTTTTACTCTTGGTAAATCCCAAGCTCATCAAGAGACTATAAAGTCTTCCATACCAAGCTCTAGGAGTTTGATTTAACCCATACAAAGATTTATTCAACCTGTAGACATGAGTCTTTCTATCTTCAACTTCAAACCAAATTTTCACATCACATTGTACCAACATGGTACACTTGCTCGACTGCAACTTAATCTACACAATCATGTGCTAGCTCTGCAAAGCATTATATGTCTTATTGTCTGAGAGTATGTCCTCTACTCTTTCTGTAATTGTTCCTTATGGAACCGAGACTCTGCACCTACAACTGTTATTTCTGAAGCTGAGCATGACTACTTCATTCCCACTGTAATTGCTTCATTATGAGAGTATCTCCTCTATTCTATCACGACAACAACTTCATCTAAAACTGATAGTGAAAATATCTCTTCTTATTTCATGGAGGTAACTCTATCTGCTATTGTAGTCATGTCTCCATGAACCAACTAATGTACTACACCAATTGGCACTGGAGATAACTCAATCTCAAATATAGGGATTTCACCCCCCAAATCTCATATTTGGAATCATGGTTGTTGTGGTTGTCTTAATGAACACTGGAACTATTTCTTCGATTATTGGAGTAAGTGTCTCGTCATAGTCTTCTCCCTCTTGCTAGGAGAATCCTATGGACACAATTCGGTCTTTGTACATCTTTATATTGTTATCTGCAACGTGATTGATCTGTTAGATCAATCTTGGAAGTCAATACTGACTTCCCTTCTTGTCTCACGGAAAAATTCATTTCCCAGTACTTCTGACTGGCTTCCTTCTTTGTTAATCAAACAAAGGAATCTTCCCAAGATATTTCATGTCTCCTAGAGGTTTCTGAAACCATGAGCTAGTCTTCTCAACTCTTGGCATCTGTCTGTGAGTCCTGGAAGGTGTCTCCTTTTCCCATCTGATCCTCTTTGAGATCAAGCTCACTCTGTTCTTTATTTCTTCTAAGTCTACAAAGACTTCATAGTCTCTACAAGATATACTTGGTGTAGAATACCAAGTCTTAATATGAAAAGTTGAGTCATACTTCAAGCAAATTATGCTTCCGGTCAAGGTGGCTTCATTATCCATTGATCAAGTCTACTTAATGATCGGTCATTTTTGGAGCCTTTTGCTCATTACAATCAATCTCCATATGGTATACTTTGTATCTCAAAAATAGCTTATTCTTTATCTTCTTTGGTACATGAATGTATATGGTCATGTACGTAATCTGCTTCATGTCTCGTCTAATATGTTGCCTCATGCAAATCGTCACTATATCTTCCTTAGGGCACACGTGACCTGCTCGGAACAAGAAAAACAACAAACAAGAATAATACTCTTTATAATAATAACAAAGCAATAATGAGAACAATCGTCACAACAACTCCTTTAGAGCTATCACTTGTGACATGCCTGAAACGAAGGTCAAAGGTAAGAAACACAATACGAAATGAGAGAAACACTCTTCTAGTGTTGTGATCAAACATTCCTCCATGGTAACCTGGAACCAAAACAAGAAGTTTCTCCTAGAGGAGATGTTAGTTGTATATGGTAAATTATTACAATAAGCATTTATCTCAATATGCTCACATGCTACCAAGTATAATACTGTTCAAAGACTGTTATCTCAACTAAAGTGTTTACTTGTAATGACGTAGTTATCAAACTTGTCATGTGCAACTTTGAATCTTATCAACTTAATCAATCAAACTTGGAACCTGGAGTCTTGACCTCAAGAATAAGTGTGTTGTTTTTCTTCCAAGTCTCCTTCACTCAAGATGATAAGTGCTTTCTTCAACCTATCCTCTGTACTAAGACAATATGATATCTTGACATAAATCTAAGTTAGAGAATAAACTCTAATCTCATTTTAATACCTTGACTTTAATTTTGACCAAGGGTTAGTATGATGGTCATAACTTCAACATACAACCTAGATGTTCATAATTATGTCATAACAAATAGATGCATATCAATATAATCAAACCTGGGTGCATTATTCCTCTGAATGTATTGGATCTGAGATCCCTCTAGATCTACAATTTTTGTTTAGAAAAAATATCATTTCTCCTGCAAATACCCTTTAGAATAATGATACAGTATGAACACATGTAAGTACATACCTCTGATAGTATTGGGAGGTAGTGGCACCATCCGACAGCAATGAAAATAACAAACCTTTAAAAATTCAAAGGTGTTGCAATTGATAATGATATTGCAACTACAATTGCAACTGCAACTAGTACTTCAACTGCAACTGCAACTTAGGGTTTTATGAGGAAACCCTAATTTTTCAAACTTCAAATTTTGGAATTCTGATCCAGGGACTAGATGTGTTGGGCTTAGGCGACTATGTTGTAGTTGTTTGTTTTCAAAAATTTCAATTTTTACCCCCTTAAACTTGACCTGTGCAAATATGGATGGTACTTCTGGTACTAGTTTTGGTTTCCTGGTTTTCTGGTACTAGTCAAAACTAGGGTTTCACTTTACGAAGGCTCTGGGAACTAAAAAGGTGTGCTCAAGTTGCCAAGTGATGCGCTAGGCTAGGGCACACTTCCCTAGATGGTTTTTAGTCAAAAATTCCCTTTCAATAAAAATCCCTAATTTTCTTGTACACCAACAATGACATTTTTGGTTACCTAGTGAAAGGTGTTATATTCAGTTCATCTCTGATACCATGTTAAATTTAGAGTTGCTATTAAGTTCTTTTCAATTTACTAGACAATAATAGCATAATCAAAATCATTGAAAGAAACACAATCACGAGGTACACAACATTTTATCCTAGGAAACCCTTATGGAGGAGAAAACCCAAAAAAAACTTCCTCAATAATAGATTGTCGATACAATGCCAAGACTAAATACCAAACCACCAAGAATAACCCAAGATTGAGCATGCGCCTCTCTCTCCTTCTAACTGCATCTTCCTTCAAAAATTTCGCACTAGATGAGTGACTGAGTGACTGAGTGAATGCGAAGCCATCCTCACTTATTTATACTAGCTAAGGGGTGCTAGGGTTATGTCTCTTCACTAGGTAGGGCCGACTTCTTCCAATAGTGGTTAAAAGCACTATAATAAACCCTATAGGTTGACTACTTAAATAACACCATATAAATATGGTTTGACCAATCCATAATAGAGGATTTGGACTTATACAAGACTCGACATGATCAATCCACAAAAGAGGATTTGATCTATATAATAATAACTCAATTATAATTAGAATATTCTTCGCAGTTACAATATTTCAACATGCCCAACACACATGCCTCCAAGGTTTGGTCGTGTTGCTTTACTTTGGATTGCATATATTGTTCTAGTAATGAGATTTATTTTGTTGTTTGTCTGGGTTGTTGACTCTCCTCATTGAAGGTCAATTTATTACACGCCAACCATAGATTTCAACATATATATTTGGGGAGAGCCTCCCATATGCATTTAGATCCTAGTTTTTGTTTAAAATTCCCTCTTTATCGTTGTCTCCATTAGGAGAAAATTTTCCCACATGATTGTGCCTAACTTATGGGAATTAATCCTTCAAAATCATACACCCATGTTGTTAGAAATAAAGAGATTTGCTCGTTTTTCCATAGACAATATAGAAATATTGTCACCCAACCATAGGCATGCAGCCACCCCTGAGCACCATAACATTGACATATAGAATAATTATGGAAGCAAACCAATAGCCAACCAAGGTAGTGCACCTTTCTCCAAGGCTAGCGTGTTAGAAAAACATGATCGTGGAGCAATAAAATAAAACAAATGCGGAAACAAAACACAGAAGATACACAATACAATAGAGACATAGATTTACGTGGTTCACCCAGTGTGGGCTACGTCCACCAGAGAAATTTCCAGGTCCTTCCTTTATTATTATCTAGCATATGAAGGGATACAAGCTACATCAAACCCTCTGTAACTTCCTCTTATTTCTCTCACAGTCTCCTATCTCAGAATACAATATTCACCATCAACCATAGCCGCAATACATTTCCCTCATAAAAGAGGGTTGCCTTTTAGGGCAAAAAACCCTAACATAATCTCTACCGTTAGATCTGCGACCTTATAATGAATGGTCCAGATTTACAATGAAATTACAATATACATTTACAAGGCAATTTTTCCTTCAGGGGCTTCGCCCCCGAACCCCCGCTTGCCCTAGACCCCCCAGCCGGGGGGATAGCCCCCTCGGACCCCGCAGAGGGGGTACCCCCTCTTTGCACTCCCCTGCGTGGAAGAGTGTACATACTTCTGGGGTGTAAATACTTCATGGGGTATAAACACAGTTGAAAGTAAAAGACCTCTGAATGAGGAAGACAATCAGGCTCCACAACTAACATAGCGCACCATGAAAGAATAACCAAAGACCATGTATAAAGTCCAAACCATAACCAAGAGAAAGTCCAACCAAAATCCAAAATCCCAGTTGCAGTTGTACTCTCTCTTCAAACTTGTGCACCACTATTCTTATGCAGTTATGAGTGTGAGAGTGATAAATGAGCTCTGGTGCTCTCTATTTATACCTCTCTATTGAACTTGATTGGGCAAACTTCTCTTTCTAGTGGCTAATAACTCAATATTGAATATTCTCCTGCATTGACATGTCTTTTAGGGTTATTATCCAATGTTTTATGGTTTCTCTTGCTTCTCGAAATATTCTACTCTTGTAAAAGGTTAGACGTGGAGGTTAATACCTCCCCGTACTACCAAAATATCAACACTCCCTCCTATCTAGGGATGTATTAAAGGCAATGGTCTTGAGCACAAACAAACCATTCAACCGGTAGCATCATCATAGCCACACATGTTATCTCATGATCATGTAGATCAACTCATGAGAAACATCATCACTATCAGTATCATCTGATAGCATCAACTGCATAATCTCTCAAATCCATACTCCATATGAGTAATCAAACATGATGTTGAATAAGTCACTCACTCCATAGAGTGATACAAGAACCATTCTTCTAATCTGAACATATGTCCTAGAAGAATAATCACCCAACAAATGTTGGAAGCCACGCCATGGGATCCAAGGACTATTATTCTAATCCGGACATACGTCCTAGAAGAATGATTTTCCTGGACAGTTTTCCCTCTGACCACTATTGTGAGCTCAGGGAAAATGTTTGTCTTGTACCAATTTCTCCACTCTGGTCACTACTGTGAACTCAGGGAGACGAACCATTATTCTAATCTAGACATATGTCCTAGAAGAATAGTTGTCCAAGGTACATCAACAATCTATCAACCCAGACCATTCTCCATAGGGAAAATGTATGTCCACCAACAATCTATCCTTCCAAGACCATTCTTCACCTGGAGAATGTTTTTCCATCAACACACTGACTATCCATCTAGCTGGAAATTATCTCCAACACTAGTGGTAGTCTCTATGGAAATTAGAACAATGTCATCCAATAGAACACAACCGTGTCTATTCATAGTAGTATATAACTACTATCCATTGGTACACAACCAGTCTCAGTATCACACTGCTACTAACCAGTGACATACAATGAAAACTATTGTCCAGATACATATAATATCTACAACAATCATATCATCTGATATCAACCTGCATAAACAATATCATGATACAAGCTGAGTCATCTGGGCCATTCCTCCTCTCACATCCGTGAGATACGGAAGAGCATATACCCTTGGAAAGTAAAACATATGCCATAGTCTATCTGGACTATTCTTCTCAGGCATAGAAGAATAATTGTCCCCAATTTCTAATCCTGGACCATTCACCTAACTGGGCCATTCTTCCAGCACTAATCATAGTGAAACTTGGAGAGAATGAGTTTTCCTTAGGGAATACCTATCCATATTTTTGAACCTGGACCATTCACCTAACTGAGTCATTCTTTTGGCATTAATCACAGTGCAACCTGGAGAGAATGAGTATGCCCTAGGGAATGATTGTCTGGACCATTTCCTAATGGAAATGGTTGTCCTGCACCAACCTCCAAAATGAACCTTTCTTCAAAACTGCTCATAACTGTGAAATTTGAAAGAATGAATGTCCGTCGAGGCGAAACATTCTACTTGACCTCTACTTAGAGTGATTTCCAAGAAGAATGATTGTCCTAGACCATTCCCCCACACTGGACACAAGGGGAATCGTTTTCTATGGTACATAAACAATCTATTGGACCATTTTCATTATGAAAATGATTGTCCGATATGGACCATTTTCCGAACTGGAAAATGCCTGTCCGTCAGAAATATTTGACCACTTTTTGGACTAGAAGGTGAATGCCCAATCTGGACCATTTTCCAAACTGAAAAATGACTGCCCATAAATCAGTAACATATCAATGCTCCCTCCCAACTTGGGAGTAATTACTTCCCTTTTCAATAAGGAAGTTGTCTCCACGAGCCCCAACTTGTCACTTAAGTACGCAAACTTTTCATCCTGGACAAAGGCTTTACCAAAATATCTGTTATCCGCTCATCTGTGGAGATATAATGGAGAACCACTTCTCCCCTTTGGATTTTATCACGGAGAAAATAATGCTTGATCTCAATGTGCTTCGACCTGTCATGGAACACCAAGTTATCCGAAATCTTCACACAACTTTGATCATCACAAGATATCACGATTGAATCCAACACCTCATCAAACAGTCCAAAAACCAACTTACGGAGCCACGATGCTTCCGTACAAGCATCACAAGCTACAATATACTCTTCTTCTATAGTGTTGAGTGCAACAGACTTATGTTTCCTGCTAGCCCATGTCATCGTGGAAAAGCTCAAATTGAAACATATCCAAGTATCACTTCTTTTGTCATTTGCACTCTCTACCCCATCTGAATCGATAAATCCATGTAGTTGTATATCATAACTCAAACATCACACAAGGAAAATATCTCGCTGAGCATTCTCCAAATACATTAATGAGCCAATCAATTGTCGATACAGAGATGGGTCTACTAGATTAGAGTCTCTCAACTTCTTCAGATATGTCATCATGGATTTGCAATCCATCATCCCAGACTTTTGAAGAACCATTTAAACATACTTCCTCTGTCAAATGAAGTTTTCACCAAACTTATTCTTGTACATGAGAGACTCTGCACCAAGTTTGCTTGAATCCATACAAGGTCTTCTTCCATTTGCATACAAGGGTCTCTTTCTGGTATACCTCAGAAACCTTGAGGTTTCTCTACACATGCTTCTTCTTCAATTACTCTGTTGAGAAGAACATTCTTTACATTCATCTAATGTAAACTCCAACCCATGGATACTGTAGGAGATATAATGGCTCAGGTAGAGGTATATATGGTTACTAGAACAAGTTGTCATTGTAGTCTTCTCCCTCCTACTGGGAGAACCCTCTAGCCCCGAGTCTCACCTTGTATCTATCAATGCTTAGGTATTTCACAATTTCTCATATGCATTGTTCTTCATCACAACTTCCTTCCATTCCTTCTACTTGACTGCTTCTAGTGGGTTCAAACTGGTTCAATTGGTTGTTCGCACTTTTCCTTCTTTCTTGGAATCTTCATGTTCTTCCTCATGTTTCTTTTCAATGTTGGATTCCATGGAATCTTTTATTTATTACATGCCCTTATTTAGTGAGGGCTCCAACCTTCCGCATAGGAACATAAATGTAGATGGACAACCAAGGACATTCAAGGATTATTTTCGAAGAATACTTCTTCTATAGTCAAATTGAACAAGTGTTGTGTATCATGGTTGTTACTTCTAATGAAGAACATGGATAGATACTTCATGGTATTCACATATTCTTCAATGGATCATATCCTTGGGGATTAGCTCCCTCCTAATCCTAGCTTCATTCCTGAATGAGAAATATGCATGCTCTTCTTTTGGAATTTTGTTATCGGCTCCCTCCATCTAAGAGAGTCCATGCTTTTGTATGTTGCATCTCTCTTTGCTTTCTACAAAGTGTCACAAGCATGTTCTGGTTTCCTTTTGATTTATGATTTCCTTCGAGTTCGACTCCTCTGAGTCTCTTTAAGTTTGTTTCTATCTGTTCTGATTGCTTCCCATCTCGCAGTTGTGTCATCCTTAGAAACTGTTTCTATGACAGCTTCCGCAAGGATTGTTCATCAAACATATTTTATAAGGGTACCTTCCTGGAACAAGAACAACAAGAGAAAACAAGAGAAAACAAGAAATATTTATCTAGAGGATATGTTAGTTCAACTTGCGAACAAGTACAATAAGCATATATATCAATAGTATTCATATGCAGTCGACTATTCAATGCACCTAGCAATAATAGAATCTTTCAAATACCTCTTTCACAATTTGTAATGTAGCAACTATCACCCTTGATATACACAAATTTGAAGCTTAACAATTTAATCAAACCTGTAACCTGAATCCTCAAGTGCTACGGAGGGTGTGCTTTCTCTTATGAATTCATTGAATCCAATATTACATCTTGGACAAGATATCTAGTACGTTCCCTGCAAACACACTCATGTTTTGCTAGATGATATAACTTAGATAACATATACAAGTGCATACCTTTGAAACCTTATAGTATCGTCCAACTTGTCTTCCAATATGAAACTAGATACCATATTGACAAGAAGAGATTAGAAACTCAATTAAAGGATTCAATGATTAGAACAAGCTAGAAACTCTAAAATTTCAACTTTGATAAAAAAAATCAATTTGACCAGAAGTCAACCTTTGAATTTGACCAAAAATCCAAACCTGATGTTTTTGCTAGATGAGAGTACCAAGGGGTGCACTAGGCTAGGAAACACTAGGATTTCAATGAATTAGGTCAAACGTTTCATCATAAGTGCTTGAACACAAGGGTTAGGTTTTGTTGCAGCTGCATAATCAGAAAACCTAGCTGCAACTATAACTTGTCCCACAATGAGATTAAAAAATAACTTCCCAATATATCTTCTAGTGGTTAGACTTTCTGAAGATAGTGTGGGCCCATAACATGTTATAAATAAAGAGTTTTTCTCATTTTTCCATTGACAATATAACAATATTTTCACCCAACCATAGGCATGCAACCACCCTTGAGCACCATAACCTTGACAGATAGAATAATTCCAGAAGAAAACCAATAGTCAAGCAATGTAGTGCACCTTTATTCAATGCTACTGCACCAAGCAAGAATAACCAAAGACCAAGCAGAAAATCCAAACCATAACCAAGAGAAATCCCAACCAAAAGCCAAAATTCTAGTTGTAGGCATTGCAGCTGCACTCTCTCTCCAAACTTGTGCACCACTATTCTTATGTAGTTATGAGTGTGAGAGTGACAAATGAGCTCTAACACTGTCTATTTATACTTATATATCTCACTTGATTGGGCCGACTTCTCTTTCTGGAGGTTAATAACTCAATATTGAATATCCTCTTGAGCCGAATTGTCTTCTAGGGTTATTATCCAACGTTTTAGGGTTTCTCTTGCTTCCTGGAGTATTCTACTCTTGTCAAAGGTTACATGTGGAGGTTAATACCTCCCGCAGCTACCAAAATATCAACACATGCCTCTTTGGCATAACAACCATTTATAAAAAGATGTTGTGTAGATTCCTCATATTCTTGGGTGCATAACACACAACATGAAGGTCCAACAATGCTTCTCTTTTTAAGATTTTCTAATGTGAGGATTTTCCAATGAACAAGGGTCCAACAAAAAAATTGACTTTACATTACATTCTTATTATTACAACTTTAAAAAATCATACATTTTCCAAAAACAAATGCAATTTTTTGTCCTTTTAGGGTGTTAAAAATTGATAGTTTTTAAATGCATTTTTTATGTTGACCGTATAGACATGGATGTAGAATATATGTTGGGTGTTTTAAAGTGGTATGATATTTTATAGTACATACTCAGTTGAACGTTGGACTAATACACAAAATTAGTTTTCCTTCATTCTCACCACCATTCCACCTCTTTTGGAAGCAAATATTATGCCGACTTAATTATGAACTTGTGAAGTATTTTGGCACCATTCATATTGTAGTTATATGCTAGATGATATAGGGGAGTTCCACCTCTTTTGGAAGCAAATATTTTGTTGGATTTATTATGAAATTGTGTAATACTTTGGCACCATTCATATATTAGTGATATGCTAGATGACACAAGGGAATGGATTTTGTTGACTTAATTATGAACTCGTGAAGTATTTTGACATCATTCATATTGTAGTTATATCTTATATGACATAGGGGAGTTTCGCCTCTTTTGGAAGAAAATATTATGTCGGATTTGTTATCATAGGATTTGTACTTTTGCAAAGCCCCTATGAAAGTCCCCAAATCTGTGTAACTATATGAAATCCTACCACTATCACGTTAGTAATAAATCCCCTCATTTTAGTGATGGATGAGGTCCACCACAGGGGAGGCTTCCCCAGTGACCTCAAGGGATCAAAGCAACATTTGTTTTTATCTAAGCCTATCACCCTCTCTCTTGATCACCTAATTCAAGGTCTAGGTCGAGGAGAATTAAGAGGTATAAAGATGTTTGAGTACCTTCCTAGAACAAGAACACTTATAGCATGTATATAATCAATTCCAAGTCCAAACATGCAAAAAATACCTCTTTAAGACACTAGACAATGAAAATTACTATGGTTGTTATGAAATTGTAGCAGTACAACAATTTGTAACAATAAGTGTAAGTTTGTAACAACAACAATAAAAAGAGATTAGAAATGCATCGATTGACTAGGAAAACTTATCACATGTCCAATAGATTAATATCCAATTGTTTCAAGCAATTTCCTAGCATATTATACCACCATTAGAGCAATGTATGCAACAAATTTAAGTGTATTCAAATGGTTGTAGCAAACTTTTGGAACAATAACAAGTTTACTAGTCAATTAGCTTGAGTTAGTGTTAGTTTTAGGAAGCTTGAGAGAATTAAAAAAGATATTTTGTTGATCACTTTCACTATGAGAGAGCTTAGATATTAGTGCCTTTGAGGGCTATGGAGTCTTTACAACAAAAATATAATAAGTTTTGGAGATGAAGCTAGAAAGTACTAAGAGGTAGGGATTAAATTTAAAGGTGATAGCACATTAGGGCTTTAGGGTTTAAGCCATAAGGACAAGGATTGCTAGACTGCGATCACTTTTGGGCTCTAGCAACATTTTTTCCCTTTTTGAGTACTTGAACTAGGTCACAATCAAGAGTCTAGGGAGAAAATCCTAAAGTGCTAACACTTTAGGGCTTTAGGAGTCTAACCCTAGTTAGGATTTCTTCACAAATTTTTGATAAATTTAACCTTGTGAGAGGAGGAAGCACTTATGCTCCTCTCTTAGGGTTTTACCAAGCATGAACAAGCAAAATTATCATGAAGCATTTATAGCATGAAATAAAATTGCAGAAAATTTACTCACTTCACCAAGATACCATGAAAATAAACCCTAATTGCAGCAATTGCATCCGAAAATCAGCAAAGAAGCATCCACACTTGACCTCCAAGAGACAACGCATGAGAGAAAAGAGCCAATAACACCAAAATAGCGAAAATTTCAGACTTGTTCTCTCACAAATGGTGAGAAGATGTGATGATAAAATGACAAGTGAGGGTGATATATTTATATGAGACTGCCCTAAGCTAATTTTTCCACAAAATTATGTCAATTACAAAATAGAAGAGGGTCGATTCTTAATTGTCCCTTACATTATGCTAAAATAAAAATTTACATGAAATAAAACCCTATAAGGGTGGCATCATGCCCTAGAAGGGTGGTGTAGGTTCTCCAAGTGCAATGTCAAGACTGAAGGAGGGAGACGTTGGGACTCCAAATGCCATGTGTCATGCTTTCATGTTCCAAAGTGTCATGCCATGGGTCTCCTCCTGTCAAACCACATCTGGAACCATCTCATCCATCAAACCCTAGCCTCCAAGATGACATTAAGGGATAATGGGTAACGTCCTAGGCCTCCAAAGGAAAACGTTCAAGTGGAAAATGGTGCAACCTCATCCTCTAGTGATGCTAAGGAGCCTCCAAAGGAAATTGTCTCCACGCTCAAGGTGAAATTCTCATCATCCATGGTCTCCCATATGTGGGGTATGGCATCCATCTTGTGGGCAAGGTCCTGCAAAGACAAACAAGTACGCCCTCCAAGGCTCCACGATTCAAATTAATCATGCCAAGTAAGCCACATTTAATACAAGAACCATCCAAACCTGTGCAACAAATCCCCCCTTTTCAAATTAAACAAATGCTGAAATTCCTTATAAATCTTGCCAAATTTAGGTATGGGAGGGGTGTCGTGGTGCCCTATTTGGTAGGCTAATCCCCAAGTCAAGGAATGTTTCCCAAGGAGACCCTATATAGACCAGGTAATGAGTATGAGGTGGATTGATGAAGGACTCTTGGGCATGGGGTTCTTGACATATCAAGTGTTCATATTGTCTCATTTATGGGTGCATTTGTGTAGGGTGTGCTACATCCTTGAGTTCCCTTTATTTACAATGCAACATTTTTCCAAGCCCTTTATTTTCATTTTTATTAAGTTTGAATCATTAGGTGCTATGTGCAATGGAAAGAAAAAGAGCACCACAATTCCACCTGAAGAACACATTGAGTTCCATATGCACTGGAAATTAAAGGACATTGCAATGCATTCCTCCATCAAGCA
>SNQJ01S0152667.1:0-22883 GCA_010110895.2 Picea sitchensis | reverse complement strand
TGTTGATGACACTAGTATTAATTCTATTTTGTTGAAGAAATGTTAAATCTGAACATAATGAGGTCCACTAAAAGAAGTTCAAAAATATATATTCAAAATGCCCTATCTTAATAACACATATTTGAAGAGGAAGGATTCCATTATAGTGATGGAATTTAGAAGGTTACATCAAAACATAATTTTTATTAATAGATTAGAACCATGTTATATATATTGTTTGTATTAAATAAAGTTAATTCAAACTATACATTAAAATAAGGTTCTTAAATAGGTAAAATTATTTTCAAAAATGTAATTAATTTTAAACAGATCAATTTTTTTCAAAGTGTATTTTTGTTATTCGATAAAATAAGATATTTCTACATAGATCGAACGTCTTAAGAAACCACTCATACAATCATATCAAAGATTAGTTCGTTGTTGTTTTATATGGTTAAAATATTAAAAGAAGGAAATAATTCATGACCCCAACCAACGCAGCCACTTGAAGCAACATATGATTGCAAAAGAAAAATATTGTACATAAGAGTTTCTCACAATCGATCTTCAACAAATGATCCTCCATGCTCTTTAAATAGTGATCATGTACCAATCAGCTGTAACACCACATATCAATATAGACGTTAGTATCAAGGAGAATATGAATTGTCAGATCACTTTTGTCTATAACATATCGTGACCATCGGATTACATAACTACAAATAAATACTAATTCATACTAAATAAACACACTTTTACCTAAAGACACATTAGACCAATTTGACCTTAACTAACTCCTAAGTGTCTAAATATACTAACATCCTCTCTTAAGAAAAACTTGGGATAGGATTGAAGGATTTACAAAGATGACAAAATAGGAGAAGGGATGAGACACTAGAGCCTATCCCCCTTAATGACAACTTCTTTAACCCCTAACATAGATCGAAATTTGGAAATCTTTGCTTCTGTAAGAGACTTTGTGAAAATGTATACAACTTGATCACATGTATGGAAAAATAGCACCTCGAGAATGAAATATTGAATAAACTTTCTTATGAAGTGTGTGTGTATCTCAATGTGTTTGTTGCACTAATGTTGAATTGGATCTTTGGCGAGCTTGATGGAACTCTAATTGTCACACTAAAGGGTGGTTGAATGTTGTTATTGGAATCCAAACTCTAAAAGGATTTTTTGAAACTATAAAGCTTCTTGACTTGCATTAATCATTGCTCAATACTCTTCTTCTACATAAAAAAGAGCAAGAGCTTGTTGTTTCTTACAAGCCCAAGTGAGAGGTCCAAAACCAAGACTGAAAACATATTCTGCAATAGACTTCCAATCACTAGGATCGCCAACCCAATCAAAATAAGTGAAACCAACCAACAAAGGACTCCCCCCTAAACTAAAATGTATCCTAAACTGAACTATACCCTGGACATAACAAAGTATCATTTGTGTTTCTTTCCAATGGCTCTCATAGGGTGTTTGCATATACTGAGAAACAATACCAACAACAAAGGAAATATCAGTATGGGTATGAGTCAAATACAAAAGGATGTCAACTAAATGATAGTACAAAGTGGCATATACTTTAGATGTAGTATAGGTGGCAACAAGTTTTGACTCTAAGATGGAAGGAAGATGGTGTTGGTTTACAATTTTCCATGTGAAAGCAACAAAGAAGATCACATGGATACTTAGACTAGGAGAGGGAAATTCCTTCCTTGGTTTGCAATACTTTGAGGTCGAGGAAATAATGAAAATAACATGAGTCTGTCATTTCAAATTTATTTTTAAGGTTGAATTTCACATGGTTTAAAAGTTTAGAGTCACTAATATTGAGGGTCACTAACATTGAGGATAAGGTCATCAACAAAAAGAACAAGTATTATGAGATGGTTTCCTACTTGCTTGGTATAGACATTGGAATCAGAATGACATCTAGAAAATTTGATGTGAAGAAGAAAGTTATCAATTTTAGCATACCAAGCTTGAGGAGCATGCTTAAGACCATAGAGAGATTTCTTTAGGTGGAAAACAAGGCTAGATTCATTTTGAGCATAGCCAAGAGGTTTTTCCATGTAGATTTCTTCTTGCAAATCCCCATGCAAGAAGGTGGATTTAACATCCACATAATGGACCTCCCATTTTTGTGGGTCGGAAAGGTATAAAACAAGGCAGATGGAATTTGTTTTATCCATAAGGACAAAGGTTTCATTATAGTCAATTCCATCAACTTAAGAAAATCCTTTGGAAAATAACTAAGTCTTATGTCTTTCAACACTTCCATCTGATGCATACTTAGTTTTGTACATCAATTTACTTGTGACAAGTTTTCTTCCTTTAGGAAGTGATACAATATCCCAAGTATTGTTCATCATTAAGGATTAATAATCTTCATCCATTGTTCTGTGCCAATCTAAATCGTCGGAAGCTTCTTCAAATGTTTCTTGATCATTAGTATCTGAAGCTTGAGCCAAAAGAGAGGATTCTCAATGGAATTGTGAATGTGTACAACAATAATCTACAGGATCATCGACAAGATCACCAGTTGTTTTTTGTGTTGTACAAACCCATCTAGGAAGTGGTGGTGCAGCTGCAAGTTCATGTTCAATGGACCCAACTAGAGGAAGGTGAGCAGGAAGATGTGGATTTTTTATACTCACTATCATCATTTGAAGAAGAGACCATAATATAATCACTAACAGAAAAGTTGGAAAGATAAAATGGCATAAACACAAAAGATGGTTGAAGATTGAACAAACGTCAAATTAGGCCCCCAAAACCAAGAAATTTTCATCAAACTTAACATCTCTCCTAATAATAATTTCATTGGAATGAGGTTGAAGATATATGTAACCTTTGACATATTCAGAATATCCAACAAAAATGTACTTCTCACTTTTAGGCTATAATGGTTTCCTTGTTTCATCAAGAATGTGAGCACATGCTTTACTACCAAACACATGGAAGTGGTTAACATCTAGTTTAAGTTTACTCCATACTTCTTCCGATGTTTATTTTTTAAATCCTTTGTGGGTGTGTGATTTACTTTGTAATTTACACAATTAATGGCTTCTACCCAAAAATGAGGACTTAATCCTTTAGATTGGATCATACAAGTTGTCATTTCCTTTAATGTGTGATTCTTTCTCTCAGAAAGACCATTTTGTTGTGGTGTATATGGGACAGTGTGTTGCATCTAAATGCCTTGTGCAATGCAGTAAGTTGTAATTTTTTTTCTAACATCTTCTCTTCCATTATTTGTTCTTAACCTTTGTAGTTGATGTCTATACAACTTTTTTACAAGGGCCTTGTAGGCCACAAATTTGTCCAAAAATTCACTCTTAAGTTTGAAGAAATAAACCCAAGTACGTCTATAGAAGTCATCAATGAATGTTAAGAAGTATGTGTACCCAAACAAATAAGGAGAAGGAAGTGGACTACACAAATCACTATGAACAAGTTGCAAGCGGGTCAAGGCGTGCCAAGATGCACATTTGTCAAAACTATCCAAATGATGTTTGTCAAGAACATAGTTGGCACAAACACCATCTATGCAAGAAATGAGAGGAATATTGATTAACATATTGTGATTACATAGTTTCTAGTAACAATGAGTGATATTTTAAATGACAAAATCGCCCATGCCAAAGTTTTCTTAAGTCATAGCTATGAGTAATAAAAACTGATGGAAAAAATGATGAACAAGAGTTGTCAAATTTGTACTACCTAGTAATATCATCTACAATTCCAATGTCTAGAACATTCTTAGGATGTTTTAAATCATTGATTACAACTTGGTGAGGTCAATAATCTATTGTTTTACCTTCACTTGAATGAGTGACTTGATATATTGATAGAAGGTTGTAGGAGAGACTTGGAACACATAATACATCAACAAAATGACCATCATCTAATTGAATTTTTCCATGCCCTACAACACCAGGAGATCTATCATCACCAACAAATAATTTTTTAGTTTTACATTCATTAAGACAAGAAAAAATAGTTTAATCCTTAACCATATTGATCCGAAAAGATCTTTTAAACGACAATGGTTGAGTTATTTAGCATGTGTTAATTAACCATTTAGGAAGTTGAATGAAAGAGGAATAATTAAAGAGGATATGTGACATCCATATAAAAATATACAGATCTGAAATAAAGCATGAGGATCAACAAACCATAAAATTGAACCATTTAGGGAAGTTGAATGAAAGAGGGAATAATTCAAAGAGGATATGAGTTATCCATATAAAAAATATACAGATCTGAAAGAAAAGCATGAGGATCAACAAACCATGTCGTGATAACGGAGTTTTAAGTAATCTCGGCCATCGCCTCCGTGCCTTGCCTCTGGGTGAGGCTTTCTTATTTGTTCGAGAGGATTTAAAAGTACATCATAGCAGTGCCAAAATGTTACAAACCACGGTCTTTTTGAATGCCAGATTCAGAACCCAACAACAAAATGGATGTGCACTGTAAATCGATGAACAAGTCTTTAAATAACGCTAGGCTAAAGTTTCCTCCTCAAATCAGATAAAATGGCTAGTTTTGAAAATTTTCAAAGATAAACCTATTCTGAACCTCCTCCTATGGCCTCCCAGAACCTCTATTTTTTAAAGGCCTGAAGTTGGTAACTATCTCCCCAACTTCCCCAAGATTTGGTCTCCAAAAGGGCCCAATATCCCAATATTGGCCAAAAAATCTATAAAATTATTGCAAAATCATTGAAAATCTTTATTATAGTAAATAACCCACAAAATGTAAAAATTAAGGGCGCAACCCATTTTAAGTAGGCTCTTGTTCACATGGAGACCTCCATGTGGCCTCGCGCTAATGTTGGGCGCGATGGCCCCCCGACTGTTTGGCACCTGGTTACATGCAGTGGCCATGTGGCCTCGACTAAACCTTCCACGCACCCGTTATTGATAGCCCCCCAGGTCTCAAGGCTCTGGTTACGCCCTTGGTCGGTGGGCTAGCCCGGCCAACCGAGGCTAACCCTTACCTCTGTGCGCAATCCATTGTACATCGGGTCATATGTTGAGTAATAGGACCGAGATCCAGGCTTCCGGAGAGTGTATCAAAACCCGTGCGCAAACAACATACAAAGCAGGGTCTGGTCATATGTCAAGGTCCAGTGGTAAAGGTTGTGCCGAGGGTTGGGTCTAGGTCCCAACCCTAACTCCGCTTGTAATATATTGTATGTAACTTTAAACAAAAACCATGGACTATAGTTAAAAAGAACTATCAGCGAAAGTTGGCCACCTCCGACCGCCAAGTCTCTTATGCCCATGTCCGAAGCTGTGGGTCTAAACTTCATAGTCCAACACTTTTGGACCAAGAAGCCAATGATCTGGTGTCATACATCCCATGATTAGGCCACATGGCACCATTTAAATTACCCACAAAGGTGACACTTTTTAGGTGTCAATTGGACTACGTCTTCCACCTGCCCAGTAAGCAACCAACTCTACCTTCCACGTAATCTGTACGGGTGTGCCACGTGTCAAATTCTTTGTACGTGATTAATTTGTCACCGATTGGTCCACTTGTACCACCAATCAGCAACCTCGTCTAAGTCAATGTATAGTCAACTTCAACGCTATCATGATGACGCTATTCATTGACTTTTTGCATGTTGATCATTGGTTTTTGTTCCGTTTGGAAAACAAACATCGTGATATCCGGAGAGAATACGAGGTTTGTTTGAGCCCATTCAAGTTGGGTTCTTGGGTTCAGATTGACTTATGTGTCTACGCATTAATGTGATGTTTTGAATCTATTTCGAGAAATTTGATTTTAGGCCTTCTTGGAACCATTTTGGTCCCGATATCCAATTATGGATCACACCTCCCCACTAAAGTCCTTTTGTCCTCCAAAAGGTTATTGACCAATCATCATGTGATAGGCCACCCGACTTGTTCGCTATCTTTGAACTCGGTTTTGTGCACCTGTCTCATCAGGATCATTTGTAAAACAATCATGATAACTACCAGCATATTATTAGCCACTTGTACTCTATCACATCTTACCGAAACCAATTATCATCCATATATTAAAAACATTAATAATGTACTAATACATCAATTATACATTGAAATGAGCTAATAATGCAGATAATATTTTCTCATCACATTAGCTTATCTTGAAGAAAAGTGTGATTGATTTTCCATTCACAATCATCTCATGTTCTTGCTTAAGATCGACACTTTGATTTGAAACAATTATAGGTGTGTTTATTTCTTGAGTTTCCTTTATTTATTTTTCAATAGTTTGAATAGATTTATTTGCCTTTAAACATGAGCATGAACCACATATTCTTGAATTTCTTTGATTAAGTGATATTGATCCTTTTCCCTATAGAATATTGTTTACTTATCATACAAGTAAGGACTTCCTAAGAACATTCCATTATCTACTTAGTGGCACCACATCACATGTTACTTTGTCCACAAACTTAGATGAAATTGAAAATTTGAATGTCCACCGCTTTGTTATGTGCAATTGATGATTGTAGTTTATCCATTTAAGTGTGTAATGATTATGATGAGTTTGTGTTTTAATCCCAATTGTTTAACCATTTCCTCCAAAATCAAGTTATATTGAGATCCACTATCTATCAATGTGTCGAATTTTGGTATGTCACATTATGAACCTTATGTGAAACAATTTATTTCTAGAATCAAATCCTTCACCAATTTTAATTGTCATACCAACTAATGAGACTTTAGATTCATCACCTAATCTAATCCCAATTTTGTGGGTCATGTTGTTGTTGTACTTGTTTTCTTCCTTTCTTTCTTTGAACCACTTCGATCTCTTCTTAGGATGCAATTTCCAACAACTACCATCATGTCCCTCTTCTTGCAATTCTTGCAAGAGGGCTTCCCTTTTGTCACTCCATTTTTCCTTCTTGCCATTCCACTTCCTTTGTCCTCTTTCCTGAAGATGACTCCTTGATACACCAACCCCTATTTTCCTCCTCGCTGGGCTTCAATGTATGTCTCTTGAACTAAAACCTCATCAATATTAGTAGGTCTAAACATTTAATACAAGATTTCAATATGTAGGTAAACCTCCCATATACTTCATAAGATTTTATTACGTATGTAAAGTAATATCTAACATCAATGCCATTTTACTTAAATCCATCTCCGGTGATTCTTGCACCATTTGTCCCTTTATTAGTTTAAGAGATTTATCTAATTATTTCTTTCTCTTTATAACCAAAGGATAGAATTTCTTTCTATGCGTGAACAAAAACTTGCCATGATGGAAATACATTACCCACTTGTTGCATGTCATTTTCAACTTGCTTTTCTACCAGATGAGTGTTGTGCTTGCAAGTCTATGGATCTTAACTTGATCTCGAAAGTATCGCATTCCTTGATTTGTTGCACACCTATCAAACCTCCATCCTGCCCCAATCTTACCATCAAGTCTCTCTCGCGATTGACTTCACCATCATATATGGGTACTTCAAATTTAACATCAAGTTTTTAGTAAAGGCATTTCTTGTTTATGTGTATGGACATGTTTATTTGTAGTGGATTTAGAACTTGAACTTGAAGAAGAATCCAGAGAATAAGGAGGTGAAGGAGGAATTTGAGGAGGATCCCTTCCTTCTTCACTTTTTCTTTGAAGATTCACCCATTAGGTCTCTTTGTTCCAAGTAATCCTCATACAAAACCTTCATCATACCAAACATGGCGAAGAAAGTTTTTCAAAAATATTTCTCATCATGAGAAATTTACTCTTCCGATGCCATCTTCTCGCCATGAGAAGTTCTTCTTTCAATCCAATCAATGGATTCTTCAACAAGATCGACTTCACCACGATGTATATTTTCCTTGGTAATCATGCAAAACTGAAATCCAAATGTCAACTAGTTCTACGCTCACTTTATCCGAAAAGATTTTAACCATAATGGCTGAGTTTTGCATGTGTTAATAAACCATTTAGAAGTTGACTCTAGAGAAGAAGAATTAAAGAGGAAATATGACATCCATATAAACATATAAATATCTGAAATAAATCATGAATATCGCCAAACCATAAACACCAATGTGATAACGGAGTTCGAAAATCATTTATGTCTTCGGGCCTTTGTCTCAAAGGGTGAGGCTTTATTATTTATGTTCAAATATTTAAACGTGACACCATAGTAGTGCCAAAAGGTTACAAACTGATCTATCTTGTTCTACTAGATCTCAATAACCCAAAAAATCCGATGACACTTAAATCGGATTTTATCCTGAGCTCCCAGAATGGCTCCTTGAAGGTGCTCTTTCTCAAAAGATTCTCTTCATAAAAATAGATTTAGCTTGGAAAATATTTAGCATAAACCTATTATGAACCTCCTCCATGGCTCCAAGAACCGGTTTTATAGGCCTAAAGTTGGTAACTATCTCCCAACTTCCCAAGATCTTAGCTCAAAAGGGCCCAATATCCCCAATATTGGGCAAAAATCTCAAACGGCCAGTAAAATCATTGAAAAATATTTATTATAAGTAAATAACCCACAAAATATAAAAATTCAGGGCGCAACCCCTTTTAGCAGTTCAACATATTCCTAGGGTCCGTAAAACTTTGTGCCGAGGGCTAAGGCTAGGCCCCAGCACTAATTTCGCCCGTAATATATTGTATGTAACTTTAAATAAAAACTGTTGACTATAGTTAACAAGAACTATCATGGGCAGGCTGGCTAGCCCGACCGCCAAGTTGCTTCTCCACCATGCCCGAGGTCGTGGGTTCAAAATTCATAGAGTCCAATACTTTTGCAATAGTACACGATTCAGGTGCCACGTGGGCCACCCATATGATCGGAGCCGCCACATGGCATTTAAATCACTCACAAAGGTGACAATTTTCAGCATCGATCGGACCACGCCTCACCTACCAAATAACAACCAACTCAGATCTTCATGTAATCCGTGACGACATGCTACTGTCACCTTGCAAGCAGTGACATGTATCATTCTCGATTGATCCATCCGTATTTTCCTCACCAAGAACTCCTCGTCTAACGCTATTGTATGGTCAGGCTTGCCATGTAATACCTTCAGATGTCGCCACATCAAGATGATGACATCATCGTGACGTTAGTCGTTGACTTTTTTGCCTGTTGACCATTGACTTTTTTTCCCTAGGAAAATGAATAGATCATGATATCTAGAGAATACGACGTATGTTTGAGCTATTCAAGTTGTGATGGGTTTGTATCGACAAGGCCCATGCACACGTCTGTTTTAAGCTATTCTCAAATTTTATTTTAGGCCTTCCTAGATCTATTTTGGATCCTCAGATCCTCACTCTGATCACACAAAAGGCAAAAGGAGAGATAGGATGATCCATAATCAATAAGTCTCTCATTAGAAGAAGAAGATGATTTGTATCAAAGGAAAAACCAAATGCAGAAAGTGAATGTGCATGAGAAGAAGGGTTGGAAGAAGAATAATCAAGATCGATGTTGTTTTTCTTCATTGTTGCTTCTAAGGCCTCCATCTTTTCAAAAATTTAGACTCAGGATGACCATATCTCCAGTATAAAATTGTGGTAATGTTTATCGGCCTTCATACTTTTATTTTGGTCCTTTGTCACCACATTGGGGATAGAAACTAGCTAAGAGGTTTTGGGACCTTTGTTTGTTTCTTGTTGCAGGATATTCTTTGCATGCTTGGATTTACCCTTCTGTTGGGCCACTATGTATTTGTACATGTGATCCAAAAAGGATCCAAAGAAGAAAAATAACAACTCAGAACTCACAGAAGAAACTTAGAACACTCAATTGGATTCACAGACAAAGAAAGGAAAAAATTAAAAGTTCTAAAATCCCAAGAAAACAACATGTGACTATGAAGAGCATGTCGCGAATATTTTCATGGGTTGTCAAACGGATATTGCTTGGAAGGATATCATGTCAAAGTTAGTGGTCACAAACAAAATGTCAATAGGGACACATCACTGTATTTACCGACGCCACTATGATGACGTCAACAGATGGCATGGAAGGTTGACATCAGCATGATGGTTGTTGACATCAACATGCCATGTGGAACCATCATAGGCTTCCATGTGTCACCCACCCATGGGATTTTCAGGGGTCCATGTTGACCAAGAGAGGTAAGTGCTACGTGGGCACCCCTGTGACACCTGTATGTAGCACCACCAGAAGTTCCATTTGTCATGTATCACACCAAGTGGATGTCAAGACCGCTGGACTAATTATGGAAGGCCGGTCCTAATCAAGTGGCAACACTGGCATTCCTAAAATATGAGGCCTCAGAACTAAATTTCAAAATATATGGGGGTCAAAACCCCAAATCTTAATGGAGTCCCAGATTTAAAGCATATCCGCTAACCAGTAGAACTTTCTCCAAACTTGGCATGTATTATGCACAATAGTCTAAAAAGGATGCCCATGTGTTTGACCTCGGACCTCCCATATTAACACTTTAATAGTACCAACAACTAACTCACTAAATGGGAGCCTATTGGAAAATTGTTCACCTTGTTATTTGCTGTGGTAGTTCCTCCCAAATTTTAATTCAGCATTCATACCACTCCGGCAATGTGATTACAACACAGAGGTTTTTCATCATTGTGATTGCAGAGGCAATGTAAACCAAGACAAGATTTCATTTGGGCCTGGGAGTTCCTGAGTCTGATTGAGGCATGGAGAAAGTCATTTTTAGGTAATTCCATCACCACGAATTCAAGATGTTTTTTTTCTAATCAGCATTATTTCAGCTTGGATTTAATGAGGTATATTTTTGTATTTTCCAAATTCTTTTGTTGACTTAATGAAAGAGCCTACCCATTTAAGAGCAGATCCTAGTGACAAAATTCACTGTGGGATAACTCCCGTTATCAAGCTTTAACCAAATGTGATGCTTATGTCTCTTCATTTTTAGTTTTCCTTCTTTAATAAAATTTTAATTTATGCTCATTTAATACAATTCTTTAGTAAGTCATGATAAAAATATTATGGATCATGTTGGTATCAAAGCAACATATTTGACTTGAATTATTGAGTATGAATACTTACTAGGTCCAAGCATAAAAAGGGTGAAGGAAACATGCACACGCTCAACTGAAGTTGGTCATGTATCCATAATGAAATGGTAGAAGAGGAAGGCGTGATAAATAGGAGGAAAACTTACATGGTATTTCTATCTATTGCCAGAAATGGTCGAGCCAATGTATGGAGATTACGTAAGAAGAGGGATGAAGGAAAGAATAAAAAGGAAGCACATGTAGATGATTATGCTTCGGTAAACTAAGGGGCTAGAGGAGATCCTCCAGAGCCTTCGGCCTTCACCTTCAAGTTCTATTTTCTCCTAAGTATTCTCAATATTCTCATCATTCCAGCCATGTTTCTTTTACTAAACCATTACTTAAACTTGTTGTAAATTTTGTTTTACCTATGTTTAATGGGGATGCTAACTGTAAAAGCTAGATAATTGGATCCAACAGTTTGAAGTGTATTTTGTGTTCAACATAATGATGAAGAGGAAGTTAAAGTAAAACTAGATTCTCTTCTCGTTGAACCAATTTTGTATGGTGGGAGAGAAAGCTTCAGGACATAAGTAAGTTTGGTAAGATTTCCTTCTCATGGTCGGAATTTAAATCAGGCCATAAGGAAGCACTTTTATCCATTAGGGTATTTACATAAAGCAATGATGGAATGGAAACCTTAAGGAAAAGTAAATGAAAAACTGCATAAATTTCATTTAAGAGTTTAGGAAGAAATCTCTTTGTTGAAATATTCCTTTGGATGCTTATGAAACTTAATAAAGTATATTAATACTACGCTTATATTCACATACTTCTTGCTCTTTTGGTCTAACCCTCACTAGTCTGACAGTTTTTGCTCGCCACTCACCTTGAGAACAAGCATGTTTAAGAAGATCCCATGAAGAAACCTTCCAATATCCCACATAAAATTTTTAAGAAGTTTAAAAGGAAGGACAAGAGACCGCCACAATGACGAGAGAAGGAGGAAACCAACCATTCCTTTGCACTCATTGCAAGAAGAGCGGTCATGATGAATAAAATTGTTGGAAACGATCTGAAAAAGAAACCAAAATAGTTCGGTGGAAAGGGAAGACAAAGATTGTTGCTACAACGCAGCAAGATCTTGTCCTACTTCAGAGAGATGAAGGAAGATCACGACGCGCTTGGAGCATACAAAGATTATCTTCATGCTATTTCTAGTTCCAATGATGAATCTCATCTTGATGAACTAAAAAGAGGAAAGAGTTATTTCATATAAGAGTTGTATCTAAACATACTAAGATAGATACAATATTTGATTCAGTTCCCAAGTAAACTTAATATTTAAAGAACTTGTTAAGAAAATGGGTCTTGAAAGGAAACCACATCCAAGCATTATCCTGGTTTGGGTATGTGATAAAGAAAAACTGAATGTCACCAAAATGGTAGGATCGATGTATTGCTTCAAAATTGATTGATGAAGTGGATTTGGATTTTGTAACACTTGATATATGTGGTATCGTGGTTGGGAAGTCCTTATCTTTATGATAGAAAAGTAGTCTCTTTTGTCATGAGAACAAATAACACCTTAATAAAGGGCAAGTGGAATTTATTGTTAGATCTCACAGCATGAAAGTAAATACAACACTTGATAGTGCAGGGAAAATGAAAAGACTCATAAACACTAATAAGAGAGCATGTACTAATGGTCATCAGAGAGAAATATGTCGGGACATCCGACGTTTTTTCAAGGGTGTGATCCATCTCATAAAAGGATTTAATTGATATTGTATCTAATTATGATGATATTTTTCAGAACCTCGATGGATTGCATCCTTAGAGGGAAATCCAACATGAGGATACATCTTTAGCAGATTATCCTATGCCTAATGGGCATGCATGTGATGTCATTTTTGGATATGACAGAGATCAAGAAAAAGGTACATGGCTTATTGGATCAAGGTGTCACTGTGTCTAGTTCATCTCCTTGTGGTTCTCCTATCGTTATGGTGCCAAAGAAGCATGGCACATGGTGAATGTGTGTCATTTACCGGGCCTTAAATAAATGTGAAAATTGATACCCTTCCTCGAAGGTGAGATTTTACTTGATCAATTGAAGAATGTTGACTATTTCACTAAGTTGGATTTGTGTAGAGGATATCATCAAATCGTATCGCTGCAACAAGATGCATGGAAAATTGCCTTTAAACCAAACAGGGATTATTTGAGGGTTGGTTACAACATTGGTCTTTGTATTGTTCGTATTAACCATGCATGTGATGAATGATGTATTCAAGCCTTTCATATATGACTTTGTGATTGTGTATTTAGACGACATTCTTGTTTTAGTGGGACTTGGGATGAGCATGTGAGGCATGTAAAGAAAAGTATTAGATACTTTGCAAGGGGAAAATCTGTATGCAAAATTGTCTAAATGTGAATTTGGCAATACTCAAAGACTTGTGAATTTAGGTCATATTGTAGGAGGAGGACAATTGAAAATCGACTCTTCCAAATTGATGTAATTGTAAATTGGCCCTAGCCAAAAAGTGTAACCAAAGTCAAGCTTCTTAGGTGCAGTCTATTATTGGAGGATATTCATTCCCAACTTCTCCTTTATATACCTTTGCATGCCTGAACCAGTGTGAAGAACACTTTCAATGGGAAGGAAAGAAACAAAAGATTTTACACTTAGAAGGGAAGATCGTAACGCGACCAGATTAGTGACCGTCGCATTCAACAGATTTTCAGATCGAGACAGTATGCCAACTATCACGCCATGGATGCGTGATTGACTTAAATATAGTAGTTTTTCCTATCTATTACTTAATTTTAAAAATTTTAACCAAGTTGTTGTTACTATCCTACATATATGATAAAGAGTTGCATGCATTAGTCCAGAAATAAAGAAATGGAAGCATTGATTGTTAGGGAAGTAAACAATAATACATACAAATCACCAACCCTGCAAGATTCTCTGCTAATGTGAGAAAAACCGCAACAATCTCAACACTACAAGTGGATGGGTTTTCTACAACACTCTAATTTGGTAATTAAGTACAAAAATGGTACAAGTAACAAGGCAGCTGATATTTCCTTTCTAGACCTCCTATTGTTTCTTTTGTTGTTTTTGAAGAATACTTCTTTATCTCACTATAGCTATATAGAAACAATATGCCATCAATGAAGATTTTAAAGAAGTATATGTGAATCTAACCCATGGTGCACATGTAGAGAACTATTGTCCTGGTGGAAAACTACTCTACTAGTTTGGAAAGTTATGTATTCCTACAAGTGAATGAATCCATGTAATACTCTATATCATACTTCTCTTGTGTCTAGTAGTAATTTTGGGGTAGAAAAAACTATAGCTCATTTTCATAGGTTTTGTTACTAACCTCAAATGAAAGCAGCTTAAACTCAAATATGTAAGGGGTGTGTGATTTGTTCTATGTGTAAGCCCGCTAACAGAAAATTGGGTTTGTACTCACCACTTCATGTTCCATCCCATCTATGGGAAAGTGCCCCTGCGGATTTTGTAGGGTTTACCAATGACCAAAGGGGGTCATTATTATTTGTATGTTGTAGTGATAGGTTCATCAATATGTGCATCTTGATGCCATGTAAAAGTAGATCACTATTGAGCAGACTGCTACTCTCTTCTTTTAGTATGTTTGGGTTCACTTTGATTGCTCATTATCTATCACCACCTCGAATCGAGATACTCGATTCCATCTTGGGTACTTTTGGACCAGCTTATGGAGAATGATGGACCCCAAATTAAATATGAGCACTGCTTTCCATCCACAAGACCGGCCTAACGCATTTAGGTGGTAAATGAACAATGGTACTTTTTCTTCGAGATTACTGCAACAAGCATCCCAAGTTATGGGATGAAATATACCCTATGTACAACATGCTCATAACCGAGATTTACATTCATCCACTCCGAGTTCACCTTTTGAGACATGTTTTGCATACCTACCAAAGGTTCCTTTAGATTTGATGCAAGATGGGTGATATTTTAGACATGTAAATGAAGAACTAACAGAGACATAGAGTACTCCACTCCCATCCATAGGATTCAGACACCAGTAGTTAGGGAACAAATCGAGAAAATTCATAACAGATAAATTCTGCATGACAAGGCTGCACGATCATTAGTTCTAGGTTGAGATCAAAATAGCTTCTGGCTATTAAGAGATTGAAGGGTGAATGTAATAAAATCAAGCCCCATTTTTATATCTCTTCACTATCTTGGAGAAAAGAGGTACCAATGATTTTCATTTTGCCTAGAAATTCCACCTTATATGCATTTTATCGGGCCAGAACTTGAGAACTTGAAGCATTTTTAGCCTCCCATGATCATGCAGGATCACATAAGGAAGTTTCATTACCATCGGGCTTGATGAGAGTTTTCACCTGAGTACTTGATTGATTTACAGGAATATATCATCCTGGACCAGAGGATGAGGACTTCACACAGAGGTGATGTTTATTGTCTTCGTGCAGGATTAAAGGGACACATCCAAGCAAGGCCAAGTGGACTGAGGCTGACAAAAGGAGGGGAATTTTCCTCACTTTCTACCTCAAGGATTACGAAAGATTTCATTGGTCCAAAAGCTCATTGGGAAGGCAATGATCCAAAAAGGATCCAAGAGAAGGCAAGAGAACAACTCAACTCATAGAGAAAACTCAACACTTAGAATGGCTTCAGAGATGAGAAAGGGAAAAATTAAAGTTCCCAAAACTTAGTGAAAAAGGCATGATCGAAAGAAGAGAACGTCGCAAGATTTATAACGGCACAAATGGATCGTCAACCAGAGTTACGGTTTGAAAGATATTCACGGTCAAAATCTAGTCAATCTAGCCTAGTCAACAAGGGGATAAGTCAACATTCGTACTACTGACATCAACAACTGACATGGAAAGGTGACATCATCATGATGGTTGTTGATGTTAACATGCCACGTGGAAGAACCAAAGTCTGCCATGTGTCACTTGCCAATGCGTTTTTTAGGGGTCCATGTGGACCAAGAGGAGGCGCCATGTTCGCACTCCCGTGTGACGCCACGTTGGCACCACTGTGTGAGCAGCCCGCGTCATGTATGGTTGAACGTCCATGATTTCTTAACGCATCGTGGAACAAAACTACATAGGCCTGTTTCAATCAGTAATACACGCTGACATCCCTAAAATGCTCATGACCAGAACTAAAATTAAAATATATGGGGTTGGACCACCAAATCTAGCAAAGGTCCACCATATCTAGCGACATCCACCAACTATAGAAGTCATTCTCCAAACTTGGAAAGAATATAACAAATATCCCAAAAGGGAGGCCCATGGGTTTGACCCTATGACCTCCCCAATTAACGCTTTAATAGTACCAACAACCAACTTGCCAACGGAGATCGTTGGAAAATCTAGCCACCATTTGCTATTTAAGTCGGGTTCTGCCCAAATGGAGGCAAGAGGACGGACCGCATTCCATACCATTGTGGGCACAAATTTGAGAGATATTGTCATCATTTGTGGGTTGTAGAGGGCACAAAAATCTATGGTCAGATTCTTCTGGGCCTAGAGGTTAGAGTCGGATCGAGAAGTGGGAGACGACATTTTGGTAATTTGATGCCACTAATTCAATGGTGATGTATGTTTTCTAATCTGAGCATTTTCATCTTGATTTCATAATGTGGTATTTTTATGTATTTTCCAAATTCCTTTGCTGACTTTAATGAAAGAACCTACCCATTTGAGGAGCATCTAATTGGAGACATAGTCCACTAGGATGAACTCACTATCAATTTTTTGTGTCCAGATCTGATGCTTATGTCTCTTCATTTTCTAGTTTTCCTCTTCTTTATCGGTGCACTTTAATTTATGCTCATTTAATACAATTATTTATAAGTCACAATGAAAAGATCTTGATCATGTAGTGCTGACTGTCTAATATGCAAAAGCGCATTCTTTCTCTCTAACTCAATAACTCACAAAAGACCTTTCAAGACACAATAGTGTAAGTCAGCCATTGAGCTCCGTGGAGCAGTAGATATAAAACAGAATATGCACCATCAAGCTTAGCAAGAATTATATATATACCTCGATCATCATTTATTTATTTTTATAGTCTTTAAGTAAAATTTTAAGTGTTTTGAACCTAGATAATTTTCATTGCAAGGGAATCATTGAGATTTAAATATATTAATTAATTCTTCAAGATGCATAAAGCTCAAATATCATTGTGTTTATCAAACATAACTCTGACATTTTTCCAAGTATCATCTAGGTCATCAGTTCCTTCAAGGTGAGACCATAAATCACTAGATATGATCATTATTATTAACTATAATTTTGCTTCAATACTTAGATATCCATTTTTCTTTATTTGTTTGCATCAATGATGGTTTTTTCTTTTCCCGAGGTAATTCAGTAAAGTCTTATACTTCATAGTAAATCCTCCATATGATATTTCCAAGAGAAATAATCAAGCCTTATTATCCCCAACCTTAGTATCCAAGGGATTGCTGCCTTGGAAGTCTTGGTAGCATACCCTCGAGTGTCGAGAGCCAAATGACTAATGGAGCCCACATTGAGTAGATAGAGCCCTCCTCTCCACCACACCAAAGATGGTCCACAAAAGAAAGTGGTATTGTCATGGAGGTAACAATCAAGCCCTTAGTAATCATTACTTAATATTTGAATCCATTTGAAGAATGTTGAAAAAGGAGTATTTCTTGATTATGGAACGCTTACTTGGAAATTATGTATTTTTCCCTTATTTCACCTTGGTGGTTTACATGGTATCATAGTAAGTTGGTCAAATTTTGGGAAAAAGGGGTTTTTTGGGGGTCTCCCTGAAGGGTCACTCACACCATTCCCACTCATTCTGCCACTTCCACTTCTTCCCTATGTTTCATCATCTTTCAAAGTTTTTGATTCATTGACCCCAAGAAAGGCGTGTACCCCTATTTCATGGGAAGAAGGTGCTAAAGGCCCGGAGGTGTTACAGCTAGCACTGTAAAAATAAAAATCCATATATCATTATTCTAGATGCTCACCCTAAAGGTATTGAGATCCATGAAGCGCTTCTCCATAAAAAATGAAGGACCTTTTAAAAGAACATAAATAACAATGTCCCACTTGATGGGGGAATGCATTGTGGTGTTCTTTAATTTCCAGTGCATATGGAACTCAATGTGTTCTAACTTCAAGTGACATGGAGGTGCTCTTTTTATTTCCATTGCACAAAGCACTCAATGTTCGGACCATAAAAAAAAAGGGAAAATAAAGGGTTTGGGAAAATGTTGCAATGAAAACAAAGGGATGTAGTGTGCCCTCCACAAAAGAACCCATAAATGAGACAATATGATCCCTTGATATGTCAAGAACCCCATTCCAAGAGTAATTCCCCAAATCCACCTCATACTCACTACATGATTTAGAGAGGGTCCTCTTGGGAAACATTATTGACTTGGGGATTGGCCTACCCAATAGGGCACCATGATACCCCCCCATACCTAAATTTGGCAAAGTTTATAAGGTCTTTGAGCATTTGTTTAATTTGAAAAGGGGGACTTAATGCACTTGTTTGGGTGTTTATTTTATTAAATGTGGCTTTCTTGGCATGATTCATATGACATGTGGACCCTTGGAGGGTGTATTTTCTTGTCTTTTGCAAGACCTTTCCTGGTCAAAGTCATTGATGAAGGGACTAATCAACTTGGATCTTCATAGGGTCATGAAATCTCATTGGATGGATGTTGCACCCCACACATTGGAGGCCTAGGATGATGAGGTTTGCACCTTGGATGGTGTCCCTAACACTGGAATCAGGCTCAAGAAAATGAAGAGCATGGGATGTCACCCTCCTATGCCCAAACGTTCCTCTTGGGTAGCATGATGTCACACTTTTTAGGGAACGTTTGGCACAATTAGTACACTTGGTGGTGTTGTGGGCTTGAGAGCCCACATTATTGCTTGATTTGGGGATGATGTGGCACCTTCCTATCTTGACATCCTAGACTTTGGAGGTTTACTTTCACAGGTGCCACCTTGAAGAGGATATTTATGGCCTTACATGCCATCATTTTGCAATTTTTTGTTATTTTGTAGCTTATGTGGGAAAAAAGTGCAAATCAATTTACTAATTAAGCATTGTAACTTTTGGTTATGACCTAAATTTAGGATTTTAATGTAGATGTGGACATGTTTGGATAAATATGACTTGAGTTTTCCTCATATAAATATAGGCAAGTCATTTTCATTTTGACATAACTCATTAGTCATAAAATCACTCTTTGGACTACAATTTTGGCCCTCTTGGAGGATTCGGCGTGTCTCTTTTCTTATGCAAATGTGATGCTACTTGCTTGATGATGATTTATACTAGTGCCCTATCTTCTTGGAGCATTGTGGTGAAGTATTGTGGGGTATTTCTTGGTTCAGTAAGGTTTTTCTCCATCAATTTCTTGTCTAATAAATAAATTTTCTACAATCGTATGGTAATTTGCTAGATTTTGTTGGAAAAAAACATAGTAGGAGTAAGAGTATCTACACCCTCCATAACTCACAATGTCTCTTCACCTAGCTAAGAGAACTCAAGGTTTGCTTCAAGAACTAGGAGTGTATACACCCTTGAAGCAATTTTTGTCTAAGGTTTATTTTATAAGGAGTAAGAGGGTTTACACCCCTAGAAACCCTAAACCCTAGTTTAACCTTGATTAGTGATCTAATCGATTTAGAACAAGGAGATGTTTTGGGTGTTATAAGGGTTTATCCCTAATCCCTCTCCACTTCTTCTATTTTTTTCAAATTGTTGGGTATGTGTTATATTCTTTGCACGAGTAGCAGTGTCACATATTTAGGTAGTTTTTCGGCACATGATTTTTTTCCGATGGCTTTCTATTTCCGGTTAAGGAATTAGGGTTGTTGACTAATATAGGTCATTAGGTTAGGGTTTTGGATTTCATTGGCTCCTATATGTATATTTTATCGTAAACAATGTATCAAGATGAATGAATATAGAATATGTTGGTTTTCCCGGTTTGGGTTTCCAGGGGAAAAATCTGTGTAATATTTGTATTTTCCATTGTATATTTTATGTTCTTTTATTGAAAATCAGTTTGCAGTAAATATTGTACAATATTAAAATCTACATTTGGTATCATATCTTTGTTGGCTTCAGGGGGACTCCTTTGTGTTCAAGGGTTTGGCTCGGGACTATGATAAGCCTTTTTACAGTGGGAGATTTATGGTATTGATTTTTTCAGGTGAAAAGAAATGGCATGCAATTCAAAGATGGAGATCGAGAAGTTTAATGGGAAAAGTTTTGAGTTGTGGAATCTCAAGATGGAATATTTGTTGGTGGATAGAGATCAGTGGATCGTGGTAGATCTAGGTACTGCACCTATAGGAACTTCAGCATATGACTGGAAAAAGTTGGATCGGAAGGCAAAGAGCACAATCTGGATATGTCTCTCTGATTTAGTATTACTAAATGTGTTAGAGGAAGTTACAACCAAGGATTTATGGGAAAAGTTGGGGAATTGGTATCAGTATAAGTCCCTAGTAAATAAATTATTCCTGAGAAAGAATTGGTATAACCTAAGGATGAGAGATGGAGAATCAGTGGCAGAGAATTTGAACGCCTTCAATACTGTGGTAAGTCAGTTAGTATATTTTGAGATTAAAATTCCAGATGAAGATAAATGCATCATTTTATTGTGTTATTTACCGGACTCGTGGGATAGTCTGGTTGTGGCCATAGGTAGTAATACAACTGCCTTGAAGTTTGATGAAGTGGTCTCATCCTTGTTGTCGGATGAGATGAGACGGAATAATATGGAAGGACAGAGCACAGATTCATTATTTTCAGGAGGACATTCCCAGGAAATAAATAGATCTAAGTTCTCAAGTGGGATATCTAAGTCTAAGGGTAGATCTAAATCTCCCGAAAGGTTTTTAAAGGTATGTTGGATATGTGGAAAAGAAGGGCACTACAAGAAGCAGTGTAGATCCAAATTTGAGAAAAAGAAGGGATCTGAAGAATATCCTTCTACAGAAGAAAAGACCTCCAAGGAAGGAGGGGATGTGTACTTGGCTTATTCAAGCACACATGCATATCATGAGGCGTGGTTGGTTGACTCTGGTGCATCCTTTCATATGACTCCCCACAGGGAGTGGTTCTACGAATATGAAAGGTATGATGGAGGTAATGTTTTCTTAGGTGATGATTCGACAACCAGAATCATAGGACGAGGAAAATTCAAGTTGAGGCTCATAGATGGAAGGATTAGAAAATTTCCTGGTGTTCTACACATCCCAGGTTTGGCCATAAATTTCATTTTTGTAATCAAAATGGACGATGCAAGGGTAAAAACAATATTTGAAAAGGAAACATGCAGGATGATTCGAGGAGCAATGGTGTTGTTGAAGGGAGTTCGGTTTGGAACTCTATATAAGATTCAAGGAAGCATTATTCGTGATGGGTGTAATAGTTCCATTGTTCCTGATATTGGATTTGAAGAAGAAATAAATCCTATAGTCTCGGGATAAAAGGTTATGTTATGGCACCAAAGACTGGGGCATATCGGAGAGAAGGGTCTTCGACTACTACATGGTAAAGGTATGGTTGAAGGTATGTCTAACTTCTCTCTGGATTTTGATTTATGTGAAAATTTTCTATATGGGAAGCAGAATCAGGTAAGATTCCCCTCTTGTGCAATAAGGGCAGAAGGAATTTTACAACTAGTTCACAGTTATGTTTTTGGACCTGTGTCAGTCCCATCATAGGGAAAACTTGTGTACTATGTCTCATTTATAGATGAATTCTTGAGGAATACTTGGATATATTTGCTCGAGAAGAAATCTGAAGTCTTTGACTGGTTTAAAGAATTTAAGGCTCTTGTTGAGAATCAAATAGAGAAAATAATTAAGGTGTTGAGGATAGATAATGGCGGAGAGTTCTGCAAGAATGAATTTGAAGAATTTTGTAAGAAGTGCGGTATAGCAAGGCAAAAGATTACTCCATACACACCTCAACATAATGGAGTTGCAGAAAGTATGAATAGGACATTGATGGAAAAAGAAAGTTGCATGCTCAGTGGTGTCGGGTTAGGGCAAGAATTTTGGGCAGAGGCAGTGGGTATTGCATGTTACCTGGTCAACAGATCACCCTCATCAACGTTGGATGACAAGACTCCACAAGAGGTATGGACTGGTAAAAACCTTCTCTCACACATCTCAAGGTATTTGGATTTGATGCATATGTTCATGTTCCAAAGGAAAACGGGAGTAAGCTACATAAGAAGGCTGAAAAGTGTATATCTATTGGATATAAAGATGGTATCAAAGGTTATAAGCTTTGGAACCCATAAACTAAGAAGGTAGAACCTAAGATGTATATTTAGAGAAATGAAGGATGTTGTTAAACAGGAATTCCTACCAAGTAAGGAAGAACCTAAGAAATTAGAGTTTGATTTAAAGGATGATGAATTAGACTCTATAGAAGAACAGGAATCAGAAGAAGAAGATCCTCATACTCTAGTATTGAGGAGATTGGTTCGAGAAAGAAGGCTACCAGAAAGGTATACTCCATCTCATTTTTCGTTCAAATTTTTCTGTGTCTATTACTAATGATGATCCTAGAACTGTCAGGGAGGCAGTGGATTCAGAGGATGGAAATCTCTGGAAAAGGGTCACGGAAGAAGAAATGGCATCTTTGGATAAGAATGAGGTTTGGGATCTAGTAGAGTTGTCAACTGGAAGAAATCCCATTGGAAGCAAATCAGTATTTAAAAATAAGATGAATGCAGAAGGAAAAGTGGAGAAATACAAAGCTCGTTTAGTAGCAAAGGGTTATTCCCAAGTTGAGGGAATTGATTTTGGTGAGACTTTTTCTC
>SNQJ01S0152666.1:0-22883 GCA_010110895.2 Picea sitchensis | reverse complement strand
GTTTCAATTTACATGAGTAGATATAATTCTCTATTTGTGAGTTGATGAGTCGTTCTTTGTTCTTTTAGGAAAGTGCAAGGAGTGCACTCCAGGGTATAGATACCTCTATAGCCAATGCAAGGAGTGTGTGCTTGAATTCTACTTGGAATTCAAGAGGAGAACATGCCAAGTGGGCACACTAGAGAAATCTCAAACTCAGAAGGATCCTCGAAGTTACTGAACACTCTGGTAGCCAGTTAAAGGAGGAGTACTTCAGGGTTACTGAACACCCTAAAAGATAGTGCAAAGGGAGCATAGAGATCCAGAGTTACTAAACACTCTAGAAGAGAGGGTCTGCAAGGAGTTGCATAAGCCAAGAGCCTTTTCAGGTTCAAAGAGAAAGAAGTGTGCCCGACGTTGAGTGGTTTTAGATCCACCAAGATCAATATAAAGAGCATCGTGGAATGCCAGGAGGGCACAACACATCATCTGGAGAAGGAAACGGTCGAGACCCTTAGAACTTGAGTAAGTTGAAATATCAAGAGGGATAGTGAAAAATATTTGCAGGTGAACTTATTCCAAGTTCATAAGCTCATGAGGATGAGCATGGAGTGCCAGGAGGGCATCATAAGTTTTCTATCTAGGAAGGAGGCCTAAACCTCTTTAGGTTTGAGCGAGATAAATCTCATGCGAAATAGCACTTTCAACAATGCAGATAGAAGTGTTGGCCCTTGACCAAGTTTTAAGGATTCTTGGTCATGTTTGACCTAGTTTTGGGACATCAACAGGCTGTCGAAGGTGGAGCGCAAGACGAAGCGGTGATCATGGGATCTTGGCCCCTTTTTAGGGATTTTTGGGTTTTGGGCCTATGTAATGGGTATGGGAATGTCGGCCCATGGGATTTTCCCATGTTTAGGCCTATTTTGTAATGTATAAATAGATGTCTAGGTGATGTAAGGAGGGGGGCATCTATGTGATATTGAGCCAGTGTGCTAAGTGTTAATTGCTAAGTGCAAGTGGTGACTGTAATGGATTTGTGCATACTGTGTGAGACTTGCAGAGCTAAGTGCAAGTGACTGTAAGAGACTGTGTGTAGGCTTTGTGCTGTAATCTAGCTAAGAGAAGGAGGATCTAGCAAGGTGTACAGATATCCTGTCCTCTACAAAGTTGATATTGAGGCTTTGTGCATTTAAGAAGATCAAAATAAGATAATAATGAAGATGAAGAGTTGGTGGACGTAGCCCCAGGGTGGGGGTGAACCATGTATATCCTGTGGTGTGAATTATTTGTGTTGTTGGTTGTTCTTTTGTTTATGTTATTCAATGCTTAGTGCGATGTTAGATGATAGATGTATCTGATGTGAATGAATGCTAGATTGAATCTCTATTTGTATGTTTAGTGCTTGGATCTATTGAATCTGTATGAATACTGCGTCAGTCTGTTGATTAGGGTTTAACTGCGCTGTAGAATAAACTGGGTATTGATGAAATATAACTGCTAAGTGTTCTTTTAAGGTGTTACAGTCACAAATATATGTCCCAGCTAAGGTTGAAGACACTAGAGTCCTCCAACCACCCCTGCCTCTACCTCGGGTGAGACTTCATCTGCTTCGCAGGTGTTGCCGAAAGGGACGATAGTTAGGGTTTTTTTGGTGCGTTGTTGTAGAATTGAACCCTGGGTCTACCCTTGTTCCAACAAATGGTTCCGTTGCTGGGACTAAAACTGTGATTGCTAGGAACTGAGAAAGAAGAAGCTCTCTGTGAATATCTGAACTAAAACTATGATTGTTGGAAACTGAGAAAGAAGAAGCTCTGTGCGAAGATCTGACCTGAAACTGTGAAAGCTTTGTGCGTAGATCTGTCGCCCTAGTGCGCAGTATTCTACTTGATCTGCAAAGCTTTGTGCTAAGAAAAGAAGTCCGATCTGAAGAGAAGAGGTAAGATCTGAAAGCTTTGTGATCTGATAAGAGGTAAGAATAGTGGAAAGTTTTAGATATGGAAGCTTTGTGCTCTGCTGAAAGTAAGAATAGTGGGAAATTTTTCAAAAGTATGGATCTAGGTATGTTTGATAAATTTTTTCCTAGCCTGAAAACTAGGGCAGAGCTAGAAGAAAATAGGTTTGATATGAGTAGATCTAATATAAATAATGAAATATATGTTATACCTATGCATAGAAAGAATGTGTGGACTAACAAATGGATGCAGGATCCTAGAAATAATTTTTTCTAGGTTAGCTACCATGATCCTAGTGCGAAGTACAGGAAAGGACGAGGATCATTTAAAATAAAACAAGGATTAACCCTTTGTTACAGTTGCAGAAGACTGAGACATCTTGATAAGGACTGCCCTGGTAGAAGATCTAGTTGTCTTTGTTGTAAAGTTGTGGATCATGAAGTTCTAGATTTCCCTAGAATGATTGCTAACGTTGAAAGAATGAATATGAGCTAAGAAGACCTTGAGGAAGGTCAAGACACTAAGACCATGGAAGAAACCCTGAAAGAATTAGAGACTATATTGCTACAAATGAAAGAAACCCTGAATGACCATTGAAATATCATCCCACCAGAGATCTTCGAAGAAAAAGAGTACATAGAAGCAAGAATAGGAGACTTAGACATAGACTGTGTTCTGGATGAAGAAAAACAAGTGAATATTATGACAGAAAGAACTTGGGAAGCTTTAGGAAATCCTGCTATGATTCCTTCATTAGGAGGAATAGGATTATTTAGAGGAAAGATGATAACCCTGTGTGGAAGACTTACCCATATATCTATGAGTGCTCATGGAACTTCGACAGAAGAAGATTTTGAGGTTGCTAAATTTATTGAGAACAACGCCCCATTTTCTATGTTACTAGGGAAGCCTTGGATCGAAGAGGTTCAAGCTAGAAGAAAATAAGATGAAATCTTAGAGAAAAAGAAGAAAGAATTGAAAGATTTCATGACCAGGAGGATCGCACATTTGATCGAGGAACAGGAGAACAGGTAAAAGCTATTCAAAACCAGAGACTTGGACGTCGAAGTTGAAAGGACACATGAGGACTTGAGACACCTATTGGTACAGGAAAGAAGAGCACCTACCTCAGACAGAGAAGAAGTGTTTCCCTTGAACCCTAGTAAATATCATCAACAACACAAAGTTACTATACCAAGAAGAGATAAGAATCGGAATGGAAAGATGAATATCGAGAAAAAGCTCATTGGAAAAAAGGATAGAAAACTAAGTAAGAATAAAGAAAAGATAGAAAAGTTACATAAGGTTCCAGAGGGAACTTCGCAGAAGGAAAATCTTCGAAACTAGAACTTCGTCGGGATATCAAAACAACGTCACATGGAACTTCTCCAAGGCGATGCAATATAACCGTTGGGAACAGTATAACCATTAGACCGATACCCCGAACGGGTAGAAAGACATTTATGGTCAGAAAGCATGCCATCAGACCGTTGGGATCATGCCGTAATAGATAGAATTGAGTTAATGAATACTTCTCACCCGTTGGAAAGATCCATTGCCTAGTTATCTACTTATTCCATCGAACCTTGCACTGAGAACACTTTTTCCACCCATGATTATCTGAGCTCACCGTTTTGTTGGTTTCGCACAATGATCATCAAGCTATTGCTATCCATCCCATTGTATTGAGTAGTTATTCTTCAAACATGAGATATTCAACCACAAGCATGTATGCCCGAAGAACTTAGCGCAGTCAAAGAATATGTGAAGGAGGTGCTCATCGAACTCATGAATGAAAGAGTAATGTCTGAAAGAGTAATGTCTGAGGGTATACAAGCGTCATCAATGAGAGGAGTGCAAGCCTCTCCGTTGATTGCTCATGGATCCGGACCATCCCGACCAGTAGCGGAAAAGAGAACCAAGCAAAGATATGACCTAGCAAATGCGAAGCTAATCCCGACCATATTACCCGAGTACATCCCACCTCTAGCCGGTGCGGTGAGTTGTGATAGTGAACCGAGATGTTTTGAGTACACCACAGTTATTACCTACCTCCCGAAGGGGATATGCACAGTTTGAGCGTAGGAGGACAAGATCACAGTGTTGAAGTTCAACGACTTCAACTTAGGAGACCGCAAGAACCATAGTATGCTCGCCTTGTATAAATACTTGACCAGGATGAAGGGGAAGTACTAAAAAATAATCCCCCATCCATGGACGATGAACCTCGCGCAGTCCACCCTGTTGAATGTAATGAAAATCCCACACTTTGGAAGGCACCAGGAAGTTAACGCTTGTTTCAAGATCCTACTTTCATGTTACCATGGAGGCTACTTATGGCTAGACTGTCGTATCACATTCGATCCGAAGTTTATCCATAGGATCACCGGATTGAGTATGAAAGGACCCGACCTGCATGATTTCTATCCAGGGAAAGCCACAAATCGCGTGCTAGCATAGAAGATCAAGGATAAATACGATGATGTTGAGAAGGGGATGCAAGGCTACAAGGTATCCTCCATCCAGAATGGTGCAGTGTGCTTAGCATGTCAGTTAATTGAAGGGAATCTAGTAAGAAAGAACAGACCCACGTAGGTCACAGGATTTGTCGTTGACCTCGCGGGGAAATGTGTGGAAGGCATACAAATGAACTGGGCGAAGTACCTAGTTAATAAGCTAGAATTAGATTGTCATGAAGCATAAGATCAGGGCTACGAGTTCCACTTTAGCTGGCTTTTGATCCTCATCATGTTTACTGCTTGGGAGATTTGGTAAGGTGTGACCTTCCCAAACATTGAGTCATTCGAGCTGCTCCCTGCGAAGTTCACCACGCTCTGGTACTCGAACAATATGGGAAAACAGTGGCAGTCGAACGTTGTCTTTCACACATACTACCTCCATATGAAGAGAGCTATCGAAGTTGAACCTCACATGACATCGAACACCCTACAGATCTTCCAACCCTTCATGAAGTTATGCATAGAACAACACTTCATCTATATTAATGCACAAGAAAATGAAAATAAAGAGGAGCTTCAGTCGTACTACAAGCTCACAGAAGAGAACCTCGAGGAGATAACTAAGGAATGGTCAACCGACTTCCTTATCCCCACTGACGCTATAGAGATATCTGGTCCTGATAGCTCAGAGGCCACTCACATAGAACATGACACACCCAGAATCAACAGAAAGAAGAAAACCGAAGAAGTCCAAGACTTAAGCAACACCTCAGTAACTACTGCTTCAACATCACCTGGATGAGGGGGTGATGATGAGGTAGAAGAGATCAATGGAAAAGAAGATGAGAAGAATCAAGGTGAAGTAACACCACCTAGATATGAGTCTGATCCCTTGAAGAAGAAGGTTTCTCTGCCAAAACCCTCTTCCCAGAAGAAATCCAGATCCACCGTAACTAAGATGAAGACCATGCTCACTGTCAATGACTTTGACTTCATCATCGTAGCTTTAAATGACACCTCACAGGAAATATTGCAGAAACAAGTAGCCAAGCAGGAGGATATGTACGACAAAATCGAGGTCAAAATCCAAGGGGTACAATAGTGAAGCAACACCCCTACGTCAGTAGGTTCTGCTCGACCTCCCGGTCTAAGGATCGTTCTTAATCTCCCCTTTGAGTTTGATTGACTCTTCGATTCCCCACAAGAAATATTCAACATACAAGTGTTTCCACAGGTCTTCTTAGGAGTTATGCCTATGCGAGCTAGCACTAGACGCGAACTCTCACCCATGTGACCAATTGATATGACCACAGCCTTTGCTCGAAAAGGTATTTTGGGTTTCATGACTTCATGATCCCTGATGTGAGTCCCTCTGTCTCCTTCAATCCTCGAAACCCCAAAAAGGTAAATGGGTCCTTGGATCCTCCCTTAACTTTTCATGATGTGACCCTCAACTGCGACCTAGGGACAAATATTTCGACACTTTGGGATTTTGAGTACTGACAAATTTCAATGCAACGACTCCCTTCGCCCGATAGCCAAAATCGTGGTATTTTCTTGCCTCAAATCAACGGTTCCGAGCCTCTGTGATTTGACGGTCCTGATTCTATCGAGATTTCGTGAATTGTGATTTCACGGTTCTTGACTCCGAGTCACAACTTTCTCCATGCCCCGAATTCCGAAGCGACAAAATTCAAGGACGAGATCAATGGCTCTTGATGATCCAAATCCAAAGACCATTATTTCACCCGAGTTTATGAATTCTTAAGGACTCTCTCCTTAACCCTTTCACTGATCTGCAAGATCCAACGGTCCATGAAACTTCAGTGATTCTCCCTCTGAGAATTTCATCCATTCGTTCAGGTTCTTGATAAATCCTGGCCAAGTAACTTGGCGTCTTCCTTCCTGAGATTTCCTTCTGTGATATGACTCCTGTCCTCATCTTGCCTTCGATTTCTTCAGAATCTCTATCCTTCCTAAGCTTGGTTCTGGCTACAAACTCATAAATCAAAAGGATGCTTGCGCACACTCCTTGCGTAAAATCCAATAACCTCTAGCTATATTTGCACTTCCAACTCTGTGCACTCCCTTGCAACAATAGTTCTTCAACCTTTACCCTTGGTTGGATAAGTCTCAGACTTCAACCATCCTGTGCACACCTTGCATGACCCTGTGCTATACCTGCACTTTTGCTGGTATGACAACAACGATGTCTCTCATGAGATTTTCTGAGGTGATAGTCATAACCTCGTCAACGTACTCTTTGCAGACCTTCTCTACAACCTCTTGCAGGATTTATCAGGGCGAGAAACAATTGAAATTCATTCTTCCCCTCTCACAGACTTCATATATTCAACATGAAATCAAGAGCATACATAGGATTGAAATAAAATTCATTAACAGAGAATATAAACAACCTATAAACACACCATTCAATAGATGTAGACAACAACCATGACAACACCATGAAATGGAATCAAAGCATTCTTGTATTAATTCCAGTGCTCCTGTACATGGGTTCAATAGAAATATCTATCTACTTATACAAATTCTACAGTTTCTGTTCTTCTGTTCTCCTATTCTCTTTCTCTCTAGCTTACAATCACAAAATGAGAATAACTCATTCAATACAATGCCTACGAGGGAGCTTTCTAGAGTTTTCCCTCCTACAACTCTAGCTATCTAATTGAAATTAAAAGCTATCTACTTTACATTCATTACAATTAAATGCATCCATATCCAACAGATGAGAGCAACGCTCAAGATCTATTTACAATCTCCAAAACATAAATGCAATACATCCTCATAGATATTTCATTAATGTTTTATCATTCAAATTCAAAACATTCTCAAAATGTGCGCTGGTGCATTTCCAGCTGTCCTTAGCTTTAGCTCTCGCTTTGCTGGCTTTCTTATGATGCTCCTGCATCATACTCCCTTGGATGAAAAAATCATGGAATCCTATTCATGATCTCCTGCACTATCTGTCCATGTTTCTGAATATCTACCTCACTTTCCCAACTGGCATCCTCAATCGAGTGTCCCTTCCATTTTACTAAGTATTCAAAATATGTCTTTCTCTGGGTCTTCTTTCTAAATCTCTGATCAATGATCTTTTCTATCTGTGGCCTTTCAGCTTAATAAATAAGTCTGAACCTATGAAATTATTTCTAATCCTTTGATCCCTTTGTTGCATATGATCTGTAAGGATACATATCTACTACATTGAATATGGGCGATATTCCTACCCCATCCGACAATTCTATTTCATAAGCATCTGCTTCAAATTTCCTTATGATTTTGCATGGCTCTATCTTTTTCATCTTCAGTTTATTGTATGTTCCCCTTGGGAATCTTTATTTCCTCAGGTGAGATAAAACAAAATCTCCCACTTTAAATTGAAGTTCTCTTTTGTGCTGATTTGTTCTGCACTTGTATTCTTGATTGGAATTATGCAATCGCTCCTTAATCTTGTTGTGAATCTCTTGCATTTTTGTTGTAAAATCCTCTGCTCCAACACTTTTGAACTCTCTCTGCTCTAAGTCTCTCAATTCATATACTCCTCTCGACTGCATCCCATACATTATATGGAATGGGCTCTATCGTGTGATTCTGTTAGGTGAGTCATTATACGGAAATTCTTCTTGCGGCAGAATATAATCCCACTGACTGTGATGTTCAATGACTAAACTCCTCAATAAGTCCCCTAAGCTTCGATTTACTAACTCAAATTTTCCATCTGCCTGAGGGTGATATGCTAAGCTAAAAGACAAATCTTTTCCCAACTTCTTCCACAATGTCCTCCATAAATGACCAACAAATTTGGTATCTTGATCTGAAACAATACTCTTGGGTAAACCATGAAGTCTAACAACTTCTTTGAAAAATAGGTTTGCAATGTGTGTTGCATCACTGGTTTTATGACATGGAATGAAATGTGTCATTTTTGAGAATTTTTCGACCACCACGAATACATAATCACAACCTCTCTGTGTCCTTGGAAGTCCTAACACAAAATCCATGCTTACCACATCCCATGGCCTCTATGGTAATGGAAATGGTTGATACAATCGTGTATTTTGTCTCTTTCCCTTCGCGTGCTAGAAAATTCTACATTTATTCACAAACTTATTGACATCTGTCCTCATCCCTGGCCAATAATATAATCTATTCAGTTGTGCAAACATTTTCTCATGGCTAAAATGTCCAGCCAATCCTCCACTACGTTTTTCCTCCAGAAGATTCTCTCTCATATAACTCTTTGGAATACAAAACTGCTTTCCCTTGAATAACAATCCATCCTAAACCATATATTCAATCCATTGACTTCTTTCCCTTAGAACATGATTCTCACAGGCTTCATAAGCATCGTTGAAATATGAATCATCTCTGTACATATCCTTAAGGCTGTCAAAACCTAAGGTCTTCACACGAAAATCCTGCAGAATTAAACATTTCCTGCTCAATGCATCAACAACCTTGTTAGTAGTTCCAGAAATGTGCTTGATAACAAAAGTAAATTTATGCATAAATTCAACCCATTTCGCATGTTTTTGGTTCAACTTCTCCTGTCGAATCTTGAATTGTAAAGCATGGTTATCTCTATGCAAGACAAACTCTTTTGGAACCAAGTAATGTCTCCATTTCTTCAGTGCTTGTATGATTGCATAAAACTCCTTATCATACATGGAATATTTCATCTTCGTCTCGTTCAACTTCTCACTGAAGTATGCAATCGGTGTATTGTCTTGACTCAATATTGCTCTAATTGTGAATCCACTTGCATCACATCTAACTTGGAATGTCTTACCAAAGTCTAGTAAAACAAGAACGAGTTGTTCAATTATCTTCTCTTTCAACAACTTGAAAGTTTTCTTTGCCTCCTCTATCCAATGGAAATATTTATTTCTTTTCTTGACTGTGTCCATCATTGGCACAAAAATTCCACTAAAATTTCTGATGAACTTCCTATAAAAATTGGCTAATCCATGGAAGCTTCTGAATTCAAAGGTATTCCTCGGCGATGGCCAATCTCTGATTGCTTTTACTTTCTCAGGATCCATTTTCAACTCATTCGAAGAGATTATGAACCCCAAATATATGAGTTCTTTCTTCATGAAAGATGACTTCTTCAGATTTATCAACAACTTCTCTTGTTGCAACCTCCTTATCACTAGAGTTAAATGTCTCAAGTGTTCTTCCTCAGTATTACTGAAGATCAGTATATCATCAAGATACACAATTACGGATTTTCCAATGAAATCTGTCAAGACTTCGTTCATCAATCTCATGAAAGTGCTTGGTGAATTCGTCAAACCAAACGACATGACAAGCCATTCATACAATACTTCATTCATTTTGAATGTTGTCTTCCACTCATCACCTTCCCTCATTCTAATCTGATGATATTCGCTTTTCAAATCAATTTTTGAAAAAAGATTTTCTCCACTCAAGCAATCCATCAAGTCATCCATCCTCGGTAAAGGAAATCTATACCTGATGGTGATTTTATTTATATCCCTCAAGTCTGTACAAATTCTCCATCCACCATCCTTTTTTGGACTTAGCACTGTTGGAACAATGCATGGACTCAAGCTTTCTCAAACCAACCCTTTGTCCATCAAATCCTGGACTTTTTTCTTGACCTCTTCCTTTTCCTATGACGTCGATATGTACGCTGATTTGTTTGGTAAACTCACCCCTGGTATAAGGTCAATGTGATGGATTATACTCCTGATGGGTGGCAATGAACAAGGTAAATCATCCACCACGATATCAACAAATTTCTCCAGCAGTTCCTGAATTTCCTCTGGTAGATGGTAGATCATCCATCGAAGTACTTGTCAAGATGACTCTAGGTTTCCTCACCACTGGAAACTACATGTCTTCTTCTTTCTTGACTTCATCAAGAAGTTCATTCCCACGCATGAGAAGTATAGTATTTATTGTCTCCTCTTTCACCTTCTTTTCTTCAATTGGAAGAAACATATTCATTCTACCATTCTTCTTCAAGGTGTATGTGTTCTTTCTCCTATCATGAAAAACATTTTTGTCATATTTCCATGGTCTCCCCAACAAAAGATGACAGACATCCATGGGAATAACATCACACAAGATTTCATCTCTGTATCCCGCTATCTTAAAATCAACTAAACATTGTTTAGTGACAGTTATCGTATGTCCTTTTTGCAACCACGAGACTTTATATGGGCTAGGATGTGCAACTATCTCCAATTCCAGCTTCTCCACCATTTTCGTGGATACTAGATTATCAGTTCTTCCACTGTCCACAATTATATTGCATACCCTGTCTTTGGTCTTGCAAGCAGTTTTAAACAAAATGTTTCTTTGGACTGGATTCTTCGCCCCTCTCTCTGGCTTCAAGAGAATTTTCCTCATCATTAAGGATCTTCCGCCTTCTGCATATTCGGCCTCAAAATTTTGCCTTTGCGCTTCTGAAATGTGAGCTTTGCCTCCATCGCTTTTTCTATCAGGACATTCAAAAGATTTGTGTCTGATTTTTCCACAAACAAAACACTTTATCTCACCACCTCTGCCTCTTCCTCTTCCTCTGGCTCGTGGAAAAGTATTTTTGTCAGCAGTTTGTCTTCCTTGTGAACTTCCTCCTCTTTCAGGGTGAATATGAGGTTTCTTTTCTTCCTCCTTAGGATTATGTGCTATGTCTTGGGCAACTACCTTTCCTCTGCTTTGAATTCTACCTCTACTTCTTTGACCTTGATTTTGGGCCAATTTTTCTTCAGCCTTCAAAGCAATCTGATAAGTATCTTCCACATTCCTGATTGTTACCATGCTCATCTCATCTTGAATGTCATATATCATACTGTTCATGTATCTAGAGACCTTTTCATCATCACTCTCACGATGACCAACTCTAATATTTATCATGTAGAACTCTTTAGTGTATTCCTTCATTGTCATTCCTTTCTGTCTCAAATTCTACATTCTTTGAAAAAGATTAATTTGGTAATTTATGGGTATAAACTTGGATTTCATTTTTGCAACCATCCTATCCCAATTTTTTATTCTTTTCTTGCCTTTGCAATGCCTTTCAGCCTATAGTTCATCCCACCACAATGATGCATGTCCTTTAAGTCTAGTGACAACATGTTTTACTTTCTTATCCTCTTCAATATCTTCATAATCGAAGTATTTATATAGATCTCTAAACCAATATAGCATCTCTTCAACATCTAAGTTTCCTTCATACATTGGAATATCCATCTTTTCCCTAGCACCTATTCTCGCAAGAGCTCTGACTAGACGTTCTTCTACAACATCTTCGACTACAACTTCCTCTCCTTCAGCTCCAGCCTCATTCTCTCTTTCGGCTTCACTGACGTCTCCAACATCAACTGTCTATATATGTGTTGTCTCCATAGCATCTAATCGAGCACAAAGTTCTCTCATTTCCCTTTCCATAGCTAGATCGGGCATTGGTCTATCTTGATGTCTTCTGGGCGGCATTGTTTCAATTTGTTCCACGCAAAATTTAAATCACAACTTGCCTTATGTCTCCCTTGCTTACATAAAACAAATATTATAGGCTCTGATACCACCTAACATAGAACCCCTACCTCAGTATGTTCTACTCGACTCCCCAGTCTAAGGATCATTCTTAATCTCCCCTTTGAGTCTGATTGACTCTTTGATTCCCTGCAAGAAATATTCAACACACAAGTGTTTCAACAGGTCCTTCTTAGGAGTTACGCCTATGCGAGTTGGAACTAGACACGACCTCTCTCCCATGTGACCAATTGGTATGACCACAACCTCTGCCCGGAAAGGTATTTCGGGTTTCGCGACTTCGCACTCCCTGATGTGAGTCCCTTTGGCTACTTCAATCCTCGAAACCCCGAAAAGGTAAACAGGTCCTTGGATCCTCCCTTAACATTTCCTGATGTGACCCTCAATTGCAACCTGGGGACAAATCTTTCAGCACTTCGGGATTTCGCATACTGACGAATTTTAATGCAACGAATCCCTTCACCTGATAGCCGAAATTGCGGTAGTTTCTTGCCTCAAATAAACGGTTCTGAGCCTACGTGATCTAACCGTCCTGATTCTATCAGGATTTCATGAATCATGATTTCGCGGTTCTCGACTCCGAGTCACAACTTTCTCCATGCCCTGAATTCCAAAGCGATGAAATTCAAGCACGAGATCAACGAATCTCATTGATATGAATCCAACAACCACTATTTATCCTAAGATTATGAATGCTTAAGGAATCTCTCCTTAACCCTTTCGTTGATCTGCAAGATCCAACGGTCCATGGAACTTTGGTGATTCTCCCTCTGAGAATTTCAACTATCCATTCAGGTTTTTGATAACTCCTGGCCAAGTAACTTGGCATTTTCCTTCCTGAGCTTTCCTTCCACAAGATGAATCTAGTCCTCGTCTCACCTTCGAGTTATTCAGAATCTCTATCCATCCCGAGCTTGGTTCTGGCTACAAACTCAGAAATCAAAAGGATGCTTGCGTGCACTCCTTGAGGAAAATCCAATAACCTCTGGATATATTTGCACTTCCAACTCTGTGCACTCGCTTTCAACAACAATTCCTCAAAATTTCCCCTTGGTTGGATATGTCTCAGACTTCAACCATCCTATGCACACCTTGCATGACCCTGTGCTATACCTGCACTTCTGCTGGTATGAGAACATCGATGTCTCTCCTGAGCTTTTCTGAGGTGAAACTCAAAACCTAGTCAACGCACTCTTTGCGGACCTTCTCTGCAACCTCTTGAAGGATTTCTCAGGACAAGAAACAATTGAAACTCATTCTTCCCCTCTCATAGAATTCATATGTTCAACATGAAATCAAGAACATACATGGCATTGAAATAAAATGCATTAACATAGAATATAAACAACCTGTAAACACACCATTCAATAGATGTAGACAACAACCATGACAACACGATGAAATGAAATCAAAACATTCTTGTATTAATTCTAGTGCTCATGTACATGGGTTCAATAGAAACAACTATCTGCTTATATAAATTCTACAGTCTTTGTTCTTATGTTCTCCTATTCTCTCGCTCTCTAGCTTACAATAAAAAAATGAGAATAACTCATTCAATACAATGCCTACGAGGGAGATTTCTAGAGTTTTCCCTCCTACAACTCTAGATATATAATTGTAATTAAAAGCTATCTAATTTACATTCATTACAATTAAATGCCTCCATATCTAGAAGATGAGAGAAACGCTCAATATTTGTTTACAATCTCCAAAACATAAATGGAATACATCCTCCTAGATATTTCATTAATGTTTTATCATTCAAATTCAAAACATTCTCAAAATGTGCACTGGTGCATTTCCAGTTGTCCTTAGATTTCACGCTCACTTTCTTATGATGATCCTGCATCAATAAGGCCCTTGAGTCCAGTCATGCAGTGCCCATTGTGCCCCTGCCATCAGGAGAACCAGAGTTGGGAGATGAGCTAGCCTAACTACGCCGACTAGGTGATGCGACTGAAGCTCACCTTCGTCACGCACAAGAAGAAACTGAACAAGACACCCAAGCCTTGAAGCAAGTGCAATAAGTACTCATAGAACAATGCCAAATTGTAGAGCAGGAGCAGGTTTTTCTCTAGACGAAGTTTGAAAAGGAGAAAGCACAGATTCAACAAGAAAAGGAACAGTTGCTCCCAGAGAAACTCGAAGTGAAAGAAGCAGTCAACAGAGCACTCCACTCTATGATGGGATTAGAGCCAAAGGAAGAATACCAATACGGGCATCAAGTAGAGCATCTCATGGAAGATATCCAATATCTACAACAAAGAATAACAGACTTAGAGCTCCGCGCAGTGCCTGACACCCCGCAGGATGTGAGAGATCAAAGAGAAGCAACTTCTCGAGGCATAGTTGAGAGAATAAAGGCTCTTGCCATGGAATTCAAGAAACTAAGTGATCGCAGTGCCCAAAATTATGAGTGAATCACTTAGAATCCAGAACTAAAGGCACTAGAGTTGCAGCTCTAGGAGGCAAAGAAACAAGCATAAATAATATAGGCGTAGTTGAAGCCCCTTTCGGCCATTGAAAGGATGAAGCAATCCCAAGAACAACACAGTGCTCAACAACAGGTCCACACCATGTAGAGAAGATTCATGGAAGTGACTCAAAGATTCCAACCTATATAGGATGAGTCTTTCCATCTATTCACAGAGATCAAAGGTCGAGGAGCATAACTGGGTCATCACTACAACTGAACAATTCTTAAAGGGACATGTCAACGAAGCTATTATCCAAGAGTTCATTGAGAAAGATTTTATGGCACAACAACAAGTCGAATCATATTGAGTCAAGATCGAGGATTTTGAAGTAGAGCTACCCATATCAGAGTGACTCAGGACAAGTCACAGGTGAGTGTTGGGGGCCTGTTGGCCCTTGACCAAGTTTTGAGGATTCTTGGTAATGTTTGACCTAGTTTTTGGACATCAACAGACTATCGAATGTGGAGAACAAGACGAAGTGGAGATCATGGTATCTCGACCTCTTTTTAGGGCTTGTTAGGTTTTGGGCTTATCTAACGGGTATGGGAATGTCATCCCATGGGCTTTGCCCATGTTTAGGCCCATTTTGTAATGTATAAATAGATGTCTAGGAGATGTAAGGAGGGGGGCATCTATGTGATATTGAGCCAGTGTGCTAAGTGCTAAGTGTTAATTTCTAAGTGCAAGTGGTGACTGTAATGGCTTTCTGCATACTGTGTGAGACTTGCAGAGCTAAGTGCAAGTGACCGTAAGAGACTGTGTGTAGTCTGTGTGCTGTAATCTAGCTAGGAGAAGGAGGATCTAGTGAGGTGCGTAGATCTCTTGTCCTCTGTGAAGTTTATCTTAAGGCTTTGTGCATGTAAAAATATCAAAAGAAGATAATAAATAAGACAAAGAGTTGGTGGATGTAGCCCCAGGGTGGGGGTGAACCACATATATCCTGTGTTGTGAATGATTTTTGCTATTGGTTGTTCTTTTGTTTATGTGATTCAATGCTTAGTGCGATGTTAGATGATAGATGGATATGATATGATATATTAGTGCTAAATGATGTGAATGAATGCTAGATTTAATCTCTATTTGTATGCTTAGTTCTTGGATCTATTGAATATGTATGAATATTGCGTCAGTCTGTTGATTAGGGTTTAACTGTGTTGTAGAATAAACTAGGTATTGATGAAATATAATTGCTAAGTGTTCTTTTTAGATGTTACAGTCACACATCTGTGTTCGAGCTAAGGTTTCAAACACTGGAGTCCTGCAACCACCCCTGCCTCTACCTTGGGTGAGACTTCATCTTCTTCACAGGTGTTGTCGAAAGGGCCAGTAGTTAGGGTTTTGTTGTTGCGATGTTGTAGCATTGAACCCTGGGTCTGCCCATGTGCCAACAAGAAGACAAGTCATTTGGACTTGCAGAGGAAAGTTGAAAGGGTCGAGCCCCTTTGAGTTTTAAAGAATTCAAGTTTAGGAGGGATAGTGTTTCCTAGAAGCACAATTTAGGGACCCAAGTTATCAGGCCCAGAGCAGACAATCAAAGGCCCCAGCCTTTGAGAAATTCTTAAAGAAATACTTCATTTTGAAGGAAAATGCATAGTCCAACAGAAGAATCTACAACCATTGTTGGATCAGTCACCAAGATAAATCTGGACCATTAGATCTGCATCTAGACAAGTGGAGGAGCGCACACGGGGACAATAGATCCCAGTTGTTAGATCTGGAACGAAGGCCGACAGCCGTCGGATATGGAGGAATTTCATAAGGTTTAACCCTTAAGAGCTTTGACACTTTGCCTATTCGAAGGTTTAAGGAGAGTGGGAAGCCAGGATAGTCAAAGCCCCGAAGGATAAAAGTAAATCTACGATTGTCGAATCTCATAGGGACACGTGTCATGAGATCCCACACTTCGACGTATGAGTGCTTCAGAGGGAAATGGAGGTGAATTTCTATGAATCCAGGCCCTCGAAGACTTGATGACCCGAATAAATCCTGATTGTCGAATTAGTGGACATGTGGTATCCAATTAGGACCTTCGTTACTTTTTCGTTCAGAGAGGAATAACAGTAGGAGGAGTGGAGGACTCCCGGAGACCGAAGTCCTGAAGTCCATCCAAACCGTTGATCTAATCGACAACTTTCATCTTGGAGAGGGGTTCGGGAGGTGGAAGCTTCGAGATAAAGGAGGAGTAGGGAGCATTAAGTCTCCCGGAGGCCCAAAGGCTGAGCCATACCAATCATTGATTCAAGAGGACATGTGGAGGGTGGAGATCCACTCCACTACACCGTTATTCGAGGAGTTGTGAAATTTGGGTACCGAAGTCCGGGGTCCCGAAATGAGATCTGGGACATCCACCTATCACCATTCTAGACCTTCAATTTTACCATATATTCATAGTCGTCGATCCCATTGGGGATCATTGCTCCATACAGATATGGTTCGGGAGGATTGCGGGGCGGGTCTATTGGAGACGCCCATAGCACAAAGGGCATGAAGTACCGAACTAGGCGAATTTCAAGAGGTTATCCCATGGTTTTTATCCCAGGGTCATGTGAAGCTTGCTCATGTCTAGCAAAATCCTTTCAGAGAACCACGATTGGCTCGAAAATTATATAAAATGCATGTGGAACCAAATAGAGAAGGCCCAGTTGGACCTTGTGAGATGATCCAACTCCTGTAAATTTGTAGATCTTTAGACCGAGAGGCCAGTGGACCCCAAGTGAGGGTCGGGTTCTGCATTAGGTTGCATTGAAAATGAGGATGTGACACATCCTCTACAAAGGAACCCATAAATGAGACAATATGAGCCCTTGTATGTCAAGAAAGCCCATGCCCAAAAGTGACACCCCTATCCACCTCATACTTTTCTACATGACTTGGAGAGGGTCTTCCTGAGAAACACTCTTTAACTTGGGGAATGATATACCCAATAGGGGCCCATTACAACCCTCCCATACTTAAATTTGGCAAGTTGTATAAGGTCTTTGAGAATTTGTTTATTTTGAGAAAGAGGGATTTGATGCACATGTTTGGGTGGTTCTTTTATTAGATATGGATTACTTGGCATGATACATGTCACTTGTGGACCCTTGGACGACACACTTTTTTTATTTTCATTACCTTTCCAGGTGAATTTTTTTTCATGGAGGCACAAGGTCACTTGGACCTTCATAGGGGCTGGAAGCCGACAGGTTGGATGATGCACCCCACAAAAAGGCCAGAGTACCCCAAAGCAATTGCACACTTGAGATGACAAGCATTTCCCTTGGAGGTATTTGGACACCACTTGATGATGGCATGCTATCCTTTTCCACTAAGAGTTTAGCCTTTGGAGGCCCAAAATGTCACCTCCTAAGCCTTGACATCATGAAGAGGCCAGAGTTTGATGGGATTGATGGGTCTGGAAGAAAGATGATGTGGTTTGAAGAAGGAATATGCATGACATGAGACTCCAGAGCATGAGATATGGACACATGGCCTTTGGAGGCCCAAAATATTGCATCTAGAGGCTCAACATCTCACTTTTGAGGCCTAGAGCCCCCCTTTAGGGCATGCTGTCTCCATTTTAAGGGATTATTTTATGTAATTTTGTAATTTTACATTGTAAAAGGGAAATAGAGAAGGTTTTCCTCTCTAATTTCATCTTGACTTTTGTAAAAGTGGAAACATTAGGGTTAGATGACCTCATATAAATAAATGTCATTTCAACCTCATTTTTTCATCATGTTCTTGATAATTACATACTCTCTTGGCTGAAATTTTCTCCCTACTTAGGAAATTCTCTCTATCTCTCTCTTGATGTTTTATGGATTCTTTTACTTTTCTACTGGAGGAAGAATCTAAGTGTTATCTATTGGATTCTTGTTTCATGGTAATGTGATGGAATATTCTTGATAAAGAAGGGTTTTTCATTCTATCTCTTGGAATTGGTAAGGAATGTATGCATAATTGTATTGTTTATTCTTGTTTCAATGTTAATTTTTCTAAATAATTGGAGGAGTATAAGAGCATACACCCTCCATCAAGATCTATCTTGTTGTCATTAAAAAATATACTTTGCAAAGGTTTCTACAAGGAGTAAAAGGGCTCACACCCTTGTAGATTTACCTTGCTAAGGTTAGATAGATCTAGGGAGTAAAAAGAATTACACTCCTATAGAAGTAACAAACCCTAGATCATGCACAAGATAATCCATATCCCAATAGATAATCCTACTATATTTGTTTCCAACATCTTATACTTTATTTTGATGGTTAAATTTGCAGTTCTTATTATCATTTGTTGCTAATATATATATTTCCATACTATTGCAATTTGGGACAAAAAGGTTACTTGTTGAATCCCCTTTGGTTTTTGAAGAATCTATCACTATATATTGTCTTGTTATGGTGAGGACTAACATTGTTTTGTAGGTACATCACCTTTGGAACCAATTAACCTCTCACGAGACTCTTTCCCAATATTCATCTCCACACTTGAAATTGACCTATAGGGACACCTCTCATATCCTTTCTCTTTTCATCTCAATCCCCATAGGGTCATCTGGGATTCCCCCCTTGTGGTGATTTCATCATCACTACAGTGAGGGGAGTGTTTATTTAAGGTGATAGTGGGTAAATAATCCCATATTTGTCACACCTTTATGGTTTGGGTTGGGATTTTCCCAAGCTACAATATGTGCGATAAAATTTTGTGTCATTTTCGGGGAGGATTTTGAATCATTTTTCGACCCTTAATGAAACTTGGCAAGTTATCCCAATGCCTTTCCCTAAATTTGCTGGCGAGTTGAGGGAAGTTCCATTTCCCCTTTTGATGAACTTCCTAATCTCATCTGGCAACTCCACAACATAAAAACCCACCTTTCCCTAAGACACTTCCCCAACGAAGACTCAATCCTTGCAAGGTTTAACAAATAAGGCCTCCTCATAATTCCCCCATTGTCAAAACCTTTTTTTATGGTAACCTTACCCTAGATACAATGGCTTGCACTTGGTCTAGCATCCTTTACAAACATTTGAATATAGACACCATCCCTAGTTATCCCAGTGCAATGCCCAAAGAGTATCACAAATGGTTTCCAAAGTTCACTAGGAACAATGTCATCATGCCTGAAGATAACCTTGAAGCTATTGGTGTAGCCATGGAATAAAAAGGTATATAACATTAAGATGTTGCAATGAAGCTATTAGCTATGTCTCTGGAAGAAGATGCTAGAAAGTGGTACAAAGGCTTCCCTGACAACTGCTTGGAATCCTATACATATTTCTCTAAGTTGTTCAAGGAAAGATGGAAAACAAGGCAGGATAGAAAAATATTATTAATGTAGTTCAATCAAATCAAAATAAAAGAAAATGAAACAGTGAAGGATTTTTATACCAAATTTGACAACTTATGCAGTCTAATTCCAAAGGATGTATGTTCATCAGATGCAATTGATCTCCTCCTTTACTTTAACGCTTTTGAAGGATAGTTTGGTTTTATTATGAAACAAAGGATGTCTGATAGTTTAGAAAAGGCTTGAGAAAATCGTTCTTATATTGAATAACATCTCATCAACTCAAAAATTGAGCCCTTTCAGTTTCCTTGATCCAAGACAGAATCAAAGACGAAGAGATCAACCAATGTAGTCCAAGATCCGATTGCACTCATATCTCATAATTTGGATCAAATGAACACTAAGTTCGTCCAGACTTAGAATCAGGTCATGAACAGGTTGAACACCTTATATAGATATCATCATCCTTCCAAACCTCAGTTTATCAGATAGCCAAATGCACGATGGAAAATGAGGACACAAAAAGAAGCCAAGGCACCTAACGTCTTAGATCCAGTTGGGATGGTCAACTTGGAGGGATCACCTTGGTGTTTTCCTTTCAAGGAACCTCATCCAGATGATGAATGTCTAATATGGATGAAGGAATAAGATCCAAGTTCCATTTAAAGATTGAACTTAATTGATATGTCTACTCTCCATGATGATGAATGCATCGATGTCATTGAAAAACAACTTGAAGAATTCAGAAAGAGGGTATCTATACAAGCCCGGTTGGAAATTTTCAACCAAATGGAAGAAGATCTGAAGGATAAGTTGAGAAATAAGGAAATCCTGGCTTAATCAAGGAAGAACAAAGTAGTAGTTCCACCACCTCAAGCAACAAAGAAGGATGTTGCTCAATCACCTCCAACTAGTAAGGAAATTATTCCACCTCTTCCACCATCAATTCATGATTTTCTTTCACCTCCTGCACCATCAATAGAAGATATTTTTCTAAATATACATGTTCCTAGCATGATTGGAAAGATGAACATTTCAATACATGTGGTATAGATGTGTAATATTCCTTCTGTAAGAAGAAAAGTTTTGAAGGAATTAAAGGTTCAAGTTGAAGAAGGAGATCCTCCGATCATCCTAAATACTATGTATCATGGAAGAAAATGAGAGGAAAATCCTCCTTTTTATCTTTATTTAGGTATAAGTGGTTTCCACTTGAATAATTGTATGCTGGATTCCGGAGCTTCAGAAAATGTGTTGTCTCTAAAAGTCATGAAGCAACTTGGTTTGAAGACAAATCGCCCTTATGGAAACGTTTGCGGTATCAACTCAAGAAAAGTAAAGGTGTATGGTCTCATAGAATATGTTGAGGTATATATTAAGGATTTCCCTCAAATCCGCCTCATTATGGACATAGTTGTAATTGATGTTCCATATTCCTGGGGCATGCTCTTATCAAGAAGTTGGTCTGCCACTCTTGGTGGTTTTCTTAGTATGGACCTTACTCATGCACATATCCCTATGGGAGATGGGACATTTGATATATTATACTATCAACATGTTGCAAAGAATCATGTGGCTAACCTGAATGGCCCCAATTATTATGATGAGTTCGATGTGGGACCTCACATTATTGAATATAATCCCTCAAATTTTCCTTTTTCCCAAGAGGATTGTATCGATACTTTAATCCCAAAGACTGACAAATACAAAGATAATTTTTTATAATACTAGGGTAAGGATATAATTTCCATCAAGATACTTAAGAAATATAAAGAGTGAGAACAGGATATAAAGGACATAGTCAAGGCAGGTCCACCCATTCAACCTTACATTGAGGACATTCCCTATGTTAAATTTAATTAAGGAAGCCTTGCCTCTTGTGGGATAAGAGAAATGGAAATCCATAGTATGACAAGAAGAGTGAATTTTTATGGCTTGTCCCTTACATCGTAAACAAGAAGCACGAGCAAGGTATTTATTACTTGTCTACCATGGATGAGAGGAATATGCCATTACAAGTTGATGGGTCTATCCTTTGACCCTACATCAACAAAACCTGACTTCTTTTGGGCCTTGACCCCAGATAAGTAGGTAGGTAATTTTCTTTCTTGCATTTGCATTTGCTTGTTCATGGTAGTTTAGTTGCATTTATTTAGATTTTAATGTTCACATTTCATTTAAATATTGCTTTATTACATTTATGCATAGTTTTTTTACTACATTTGTTTGAATCATGTTACTTGTTAGTTAGAAATTTTTGAAAAAATGAAAAATCTTATTTTTAATGCGTAGTTGGACTTTTGAAATTTTTTGATCATATGAATAAAGTGGTGAGTGGGCCACCTTCAATATCCAACATCTTTGTTTAAGTGTGTGTAGGCATAGGTCTTACCAGAAGATGTTGAGGTTCTCATGTCCTAAACTACAAGCACATGTCCCCAAGTAGGAGCTAGATCTTACCCCCCATTTCTTGGGGTAACTAAGGAGATGATGTCTTGAGGTCCGTAGATTGTAGACATGGAGTGTCAAGATCTAGCTGGGAAAACATAGCCCCTCCTATTACCATACATCACCACTGATCAACAAAAGTAGCATCCACCACACCATATTATCCCACAAAGGATAACATGTCTTTCTCCATTAGGTAACAATTTTGGTGTCATGGTAAGTGTCATTTTAATTATTGAAGCATTTGAACATGTTGAAAAGGGTCTGTTGCCGTCCTTATACACACTTGCTGACTTGAGCTAAGTCCAACTCACTTAGTGTGTCCTCGGAGACACAATGTCTAGGTTCCAAGTCCACACTGTCACCTTGACTGGAACCTCTTCCTTCTAGGCTTACTCCTAGGGAAGACAAGGGGGGTTGTCCCTAGTTACTAGATTAATTTTAGTGTTAATGTTCTAGGAGTTAGTTTTAATCTGTTATAGGCTAAAGGGAGAACTAGCCTAAGATGCTCAAGCAGCAATGCAAGTGCAAGTCTATTCTAAATGTAAATCAGCCCTTTCCCTAAGTCAACTAAGACTAGTGCCTGAGGTCGGGCAATGGGGTCAACTAAGTTTGAGGGTGGTTCAATTACAAAAGGTTTACAAGTAAATCAAGTTAAACTACCCACAAACCCAAAGTTATAATTACTTACAAAAGAATATTAAGTGTTACAATCATTACACCATTTACAAAGATACAACAAGATTCAAAA
>SNQJ01S0152664.1:12972-32955 GCA_010110895.2 Picea sitchensis | reverse complement strand
AAAAAAAAATGAAAATTTAATTATTCAAAAGGCGTATTAATACTTTTAAATAAACTATTAAACTAAACATTAATATAAAAAAAAATATAATGGCGAGAGTTTAATGTGCTTAATACTTAATGAGAAACGGGGCATTATCTGGCAGCCTTTAAGGTCGGGCTTCTGGCATGAGGCCCACGTGCCCGGCCTCCAGCTCTCAGTACCAAACACCTATGATGTTCCTTAATCCTAATGCTGCCTCACTTCCGCCTCTTTCCTCTGCCGCCTCTCTCATCTTTGCTCTGTTCAGAGGTTCCAATAATCTCGCCCGCTATGGCTTGCATCCTCGTCATTGTTCTGAGCACTTAGCTTGTATGCTTCAGCAAGTGCGCCCTTTCTATTTTCAGCAAGGCGATTTCCCTTTCTAAGTGCACCCATTCTATTTTCAGCAAGGTGATTTCCCTTTTTATTTGCTCTTTGTAATATGGCACTGGTAGCATCTTTCAACAGCCGTAATCTCCTTCTGTTTTAACTCGTTTTTGGGGTGACAGATTTGAGACACAAAAAGGTTGAGGAATTTCAGTATTGGTTTGGCAGAGAACACAGACAGTCAACCATAGCCTGGGATTCAAACAAGAGACGTCCTCTGGTTGGTTTTTTCCATGTAGGATAATTCCAAAACCAGAAGCAAATGCAAGTCTCTGGTATGCTTACTGTTCATCTGCTTTCTATTGGTCTCTAGATTTTACGAACTGCGTCTGGCCGAGTTGGTAGTTAGTTCCATTTTCATGGAGACCTTAAGGATTTCTTTCTCCCCTTTGGAGAATTTCATTTGAGTTTTGGATTGTACCAACTAGGTTTGGCTTAGTGGTTGCTAGTTCATTTCCCACTAACACCCACGTATTCATATTTTTTTGTTTGAGAAGAATTCATCTCAATCCCAGACTCTGTCAAACTAGGTTTTATGTTATTGGTCACATTTTCCATTCTCAAGCAGTCATTTCTGTTGAAAATTGAACCGGCTAGAAATTGAACCGAGGACCTGCCGATTGCTCTACCACTAAGCTACATACCCATTTCACGAGGAGAACCCATAATGGGTTGATATCAAATTGTGGATTGTTATCTCCAATAATCTTAAAGTGTTTACCTCTTGAAAATTCAAGTTCCTTGAACATCTTCAGCGAGCCATTGATCTAATTTATATTTCCCATTGTTTTTGAAACAAGATCCTAATGTGCGGTTTGGTTATCTTTTGCGGAATTGGAAAAAATGTTTGCCAAAATCAATCCATCCATGCACATCTCTAAATTCATTTTCAAAACATAAATGGGTTTCATGGAATCTTCTTTCTCATACTCTAGAATTGTCAGTAGTTCGGCTTACAATTTTTCTTTGAAATGCCCAACAGTCTGGGAAAGCCGAAAGAAAATCCCACGTCAAAGCCTCGGAAAACCTGGAACATCAAGTTCAACAAGTGCAGCAAAATTACCTCTACTACACAAGGTCTCTTCCTTTTGCAGATGTCAAGCATATAAGCCTCTATTCACCTTGTTTTTTTTTTTTTACAGAAGTTAGTATCCAGAGTCAATGCACAAGAGCATATAAGAAAAGCACTTGAAAGATATCTTCTTATTGGAAAAAAAAAGACCTCGAGCAGTTTTGACATGCATTACACAGCTATTAGCTGTTGCCGGTGGATTTATTACACATTTGGTATGGGATATTTTGAATAATAAACTTAAAGAGGAAAGTGATATTCTTGATTTTGCCATGTTGTTTTTGATAATCCTGTCATTACAATCAATATTTTCCTTTTATTTCCCATCACTAAAATTTGTTAGTTAAACCTAATAGTAAGAAGCAACATGATTTTTCAGAAAGACTAAAGAAAAGTTGACCGAGATTTAATTAAACCCTACGTGTCCATTTGTTCAAATCCTCGGTGCCTAATTTGCTTAAACCCCGAGTTTCTAATTATTCAGCTCCCAAGTACCCGATTTATTCAAATCCTATTTCTCAAACCCTAGCTGCTTTATTATTCTGTCTAATATATCTTTTCCTCAAAGAAATTATAACCTTGTATCCACCGAAGTAACATAAGTGTTGATTCTCAGAGAATATGTCTCCAAATGAGTTTCGTGAAATTATTTCAAGGAGACTAAGGGGCATTTTGAACAATAAGATTAATCGAAATAAATTTTAGGTGAAATAACTTTGGTAATATTAGTACAACGTTTGGCATTTTTATTATATTCATTTCTGATCTATTATAAAGAAATTCATATTATTTATCTCTCACATATTGTGCATTAATTGAGTTTTCTTTACTGTTACATAGTAGTCAGTGCCTAACTGCACCAAAATTACAGTAACTCAGGGTGAAATCCTTATAGTAAATCTTCTTACATTTGAGTCCATCTCTCAATACTCAATACATTAAGGTTAGGTTTGTTAAGATTCAATACTTGTAACAATCCTAGTTGTATGTTTTACTTTGGTAAATTTGTAATGCATTTATTTTTATATTTGTTTTAAAATTTCTGCGTTTGGTTTGGTTTGCAGGTTAGGGGGGACTGGAGCTAGAGCTTGGAGATGGGAACTTGGCCCATAGGGCTAGATTTCAAACTAAGACGCTCTAATACCATTTGTAGTGGCCATATAATTAACATCAATTAATTCTACAACATAATAGTAAAATTCAATAATTTCTTTATATGAGCACATTCACATATAAATTTATCAACACATAATAAAATTTTATAGCAAAATAAAACAAATACACAATTTAAATTACCAGGGTCTGATGCTAAACCTCCATTTGTTCGCTTGCCTTGTTGACCGCTGCTGCACTGTGTAAACACTGCCCAAAACCTAGTTCCACCCTGCCAACTAGGTAACTTCCTAGCTCCAGGATATCATATGGATATCCTGGCCCCCGTGCCGAAAACATATAGCAAACCGGTGCCTTTACTGATCCAATCCAACTCCAAAACTCAACTCCCCTCTCTGCAAATCCTCGAGAGCCCCCCCAAAAAAATCTCCCGTCGAATGATAATCCCTTCCTCCACTTCCTCCGCCTCCATATCCTTCCTTCACCGCCTCATGCATTTACTTCCTTACCTACCCCTCATTAATGCCCCTTATCCTTTCCTTTATTATTTTATCCTCTTGTAGTTAATATGTTATCCCTTTCCGTGTACGTAACCTTTTAATTTAAACAATATAACTTATTAATCTATTAAATTTAATACTCATGTTATTAAATGTAATAGGTAGTTAATTAATTAATTAATTAATCAGAATTATAACCTTTAATTAATTAATAGCTACTTAATTAATATCATTAGATCAATCTTTGTTTAATTAATACCATGTTAAGACAATTAATCCCCTAAATATTTTTTTTACTTAATAAACCTTAAACATTTATTCAACTAGGGTTGTTACATAATTGATCAAAAAGATAGGTTGATTTGTGAAAAAGTAAGTTGTAATGACCATAAATATATCATACTTAATAAATATTCGAGCTTTAAAGGGTTAGTAATATTTATGAATGAAGACCTCATTCCCGAAGACGAAGCTAAATTAAGGAAGGAAGTTCAAAAGGTAAAAGAAGCTAGGAAATAAGGAAAATGTGCAATAATTAAGAATTGAAAAGCTATTGTGAGGGATAGAGACGAGGAGGATAATAATAAATAGGAATTTGAGACACTCGGGATCCTTTTTTAGAATTGTCATGGCTTTCCATGGCACAAAGGTACTATGATATGTTGGATCACGATTGATATTGATATTATCTTTCTAGTTGAAACTTGGGAGAATGAGGAGTCTAAGGTCCCTAACATAGAAGCATTTGTCTTGTGGTCGGCATGGAACAAAAAATCCCACTGTAGAGGGATGGGAGGTGTAGATTGTTATATTAGAAAGAGCATTTCGCCTCACATTCAACTTGATAAGATTGACCCTCTCAAACAATACATTTGGATAGAAATTGTAGACACAAATACTAAGAATATGTATATAGAAATTTGATATTTTTCACCTATTAATTCTACTTTTTATAAGAAAAACAATCTAGATAACAATTGTCCCTAGAATAATTTAGAACAAGATATTTATAGTTTGAAAAATGAAGGTAATATCCTCCCGCTAGGAGACTTTAATTCTAGGACTGCAACTAAACAAGCTACTCTTTTAAGTAATGACTCCAACCATAATCCTTTATGGGTAGATGAGGACCTTCTTTTATCTAATAGATACAAAAGAAGCTCTGATGACCTAATTGAGAATTTTTTTGGTACTGAGTTGGTCAAGATCTGCAACTCTCAAGACCTAATAATTTGCAATGGAGTAATGAAGTGGAAAAAATCCAACTAGATGACTTGTATTCATGGGCTAGGTAGTAGTGTTGTAGATTATGTGATATCTGATATCCCTGTTTCCAACTAGATAGAAACTTTTTACCTTTTAAATGACCATGAGTGTGACTATGATCATAAATGCTTAACCCTAAATCTAAACTTTTCCATCCATAGGAGCACCATTGAAGATAATTCTGATAATCAAAGCAATTTGTGCTTTAACAAAAGTAAAGTTGACATTTTCTTAAAGGAATTAAATAGTAAATTAAATCTCCTAACTTATAAGGATAACATTGAAGAACTCTATCATAATTTTACAACTACCCTTTCCACTTCTATTAACAAGTTCTCTTTCGAGTTGTACTATAAAGAGAATAATAGAACGACCAACCCTTGGTATGATAAAGAATGTAAAATTGCTAGGAAATCCATTAGGGGTGCTTCTAATGAGTCCTTAAAACTCGATAAGATCAATACGTACAAAGCCCTAATTAAAAGGAAAAAAAGGTACTATATCAATAAAAGGAAAGAGAAACTTTCACAACTATATAAGTTGGATCTTAAGAAGTTTTGGAGCCAAATTCTAAAACACAATACTAAAGAAAATAATAGGATTCTCTTAAGGGACTAGAAATCCTACCTTAAAAGTCTTTACGATTTCCCTAATGGCATGGACACCATTCCTATTGTCCCTACAAAGGAAGAAGTTTTTTCTTTAGATGACATAGAGTTCAGGGATAAGCGGCTTGCAAATGGGAAAGATAAGGACATTGAAGGCTACCAAGCTAAAATTTTTAAAATTGAAGGGCCAATCCTTATCCCTCACATACACAAGATCTTCAATTTAGCAGTCAGGCAGGGATTCCTTAAACCTTGAATGTAAATCCTCAATGTTCCTATTTTTAAAAATGGGGATAGAAACATTCCCTCTAATTATAGGACCATTATGATTAGCCCAATTTTAGCCAAGCTTTATGGAATTATTTTGGAAAAGAAGATTAGACTTTGGCTAGAAAGTCACGGTAAAAGAGATAAAGGCCATGCCAGGTTTAGGAGATATCATTCAATTGTGGTCCATATTGTTACCTTTAGAATCATTACAAAGGAGTTCTGCAATAATAAAACTAATATTTGTTTTTGTTGTTTTTACTTTAGAAAAGATTTAGACATGGATCCTAGTAAAAACCTTTGGAATAGCTTGGAAGAGATAAAAGTGCCTCTCACGTTGAGGGATGTTGCAATGAGGATGTACAAGAACGTTATTTCTAAGTTTAAAAATAATGAGGGATGGTCAAAAGATATTAACTACAATATCAGAGTCAAACAAGGTTTTCCCTTGTCCCCTACCCTTTTTAGCATTTACATTGACAAGTTAGAAGATTTCTTGGAATAAGAAAATTGTGTCGGCCCTACTCTCCCTGGTATAGTCATCAATATTCTTATTTACGCCCATGATATCGTTCTTATGGCAAGGAGTCCCCATGATCTTGAAAACCAACTAAGAATCCTCAAGGAGTTTTTCTCCAATATGGGTATGACATTTAATACTGATAATACTAAGGTCATGATTATTAAATAATACCTTCTTATATGACATTTAATACCTTCATATATGACAACAACAACTTGGAGTAAGTGAATTCATAAAAATATCTTGGAACTGATATTTACCACAAGCTCAATTGCAATTATAGCATTGAGAAAAGGATTATTGGGGGATGGAAAGCTTATTATGGGCTTGAAAACAATTGTAAATCAAATGATCTTTGGAGTTTGGATAAGAATAAAATCCTCTTTGAGACTCTTGTTACACATGTTATTATTTATGGATGTGAAGTCTGGGGCTGTAGTATCTCTTGTGAATCCTGGAGAAAGATAGAGAAAATACAGAAGAATTTTATAACCTATAATCTCATAATGAAAGGAAATATGCCCTATCCCATCCTCTTAGAAACAATGCTCTCCCCCATTGAGAGCATGGCTATGACTAGATACCTAATGTATAAGAACAAGCTAAACAACATGGAAGACAAGAGGCTTCCTAAAATTTCTTCAAAATCGAGTCATAACCACCATCGACTCAAGCGACGATGGCATAAAGATGCCCGGTCTTGGCTAAACTATTGGGGAATCATGGAAGACACCATTTTGCAGAATAAAGATATTATTAAAAAAAAATGTCAAATCAAAATTTAAAAAGAAAATGTGATGTGATAAATAGTCGGAGGAAAAAAGAAAATTAAGGTATTATAAGGATGTGATCAACCCTAATCTAGAATATCAAAATTATCTATCTGTTTTGGCAAGTGTAAAGAAAAAAATAAGCATTGCTAATATAAGAACAAATTCTCATGAGCTCAATAGTGAAATTGGGCGTTGGTCAATTCCTAAAACACCATGGGATGAAAGAGTGTGTCACCTTTATGACACTAAGAAGGTTGAAGACTAAAAGCACTTTCTCTTAGATTGTCTAGCATATACCCATATTAGATCTCACTTTCAAAATATTTGTCACACTACCAACCTTCCCAACCTCTTAACTAAAAAAACGTCTGGTGATCTTGGAAAGCTTCTCATAATGTTTTTCGAGCACGGAAACAAAATTCTAAAGAATCACAAGTAATCACTAACCCTCTTAAGTTCAGATAGACCAACTTGGTCATAGTGGACATTAGTCATCATCATCATCATCATCAATATGAAATTAAGGAGTTATAAATTACTATTAATTAAGTGATGCTCATACATACAATTGTCACAAATACAAGCAATGCATTATCATTAGTATGGTATTATTAACATGATATTAATGTAGGAAAATATCAATAGATTTTTAAATAATATTTTTTATTTTAATTTTAAAAAACATTAAAAATTTAATCATGCTACTGTGGAAGTAAATTATGTCATAGTTTTTGAAAATTTTAAAGTTTTGAGTAGACACTCCATCTATCATTAACTATTTTTCATATATGAAGAGAATCTATATTACCATTTATAAGACGGAGGGGAAAGAAGTCAATTAAAAACTTTAAAGTTATCCTTGACATTGATTTATGGGTTAAGTTATACATTTTCATGATATATGATTGGAAATTATTTTAATAGTGTTTTTTTTAGCAGAATAGATAATTTTATTAGTGTCTATTGTATAAGGGTGAGTATAAGTCTAAGTTCTTATAATATATTAGTGGAAATGCAAATATGCAAATATGATGTATAAAGATATGTAGGAAATAAAATTAGTTTCTAGAATATGTAATTTTTATTTATAGTTGTTTTGGTATGTTTGTGAAATTTTAATTTTTCTAATAGTGGTATTTTATTTTTATTCTAAAATATAATGCACATGTTTTCATTAGTGGTTCTCTTGAGTATCTAAATGATTAGTTTTTTTTTAAATAATTTGTACAATTATTCACATTTTTTAAAGTTAATTTTTCATTTTTTAAATTAATAGTGTTAAGATAGCCCTTAAATTATGAGGTCAATCATTAGTACAAGGTTTAAGCACCTTAAGATAATAAAAGGATTTTCTTACATTGTAGATCTGAGTCAATACTATGCAACCTATATATTTTTTAAAATGGGTAAGGCTATAAAAGTTATAATAATAATGAAAAACATTTATATTTTAAAATTCTAATATATTTCAAGATAATAAAAAATCGCAAACAATATTATCTTTAAGAAAATCATTTATTGGGAATATGCATAGTTAGATCTATATGTGTGTATAGTTTCACTAGTGATTTACTTAGCCTAATGTGAAAAATGGAGATATTGATAGCCATTCAAAAAAAGGAGGTTTTGTTGTTTTTTCATCTTACATCACTAGAGTCCTTATGCCAAACATATATATAAATCAACCAAGTCAAAAAACATGTAATTGAGAATTCTTAATGCTGCTAATAAATTTTTAAATTGTAGGAATGCTTACAAGTTATAAGAATTCATGCATATTTTAAAACAAGTGCATGTTCTTAAGAACATGAACTTTCTCAAGCATGTGCACATTCCTGGAATGCAATCACACTATTGTGATAAAAAAATAACACCATTAGAAATTCATACCATTCCTTCCCCTTTTCTCAATACATGTGATAGCATAGAATAAACCCATACTATTGTATAATTTCTAAAATTATATAAAAATATTCCTCCTCTTTTCACCCTATACCTACCAATATTAAACATTTGTAGAGTGATAATATTGGTTTCTCAATGTTTTTTATATCACACCTCAAAGTTAGATATCCCTTAAAAAGGATCATGTGATGGTTCAATGCCATATTAATGGCCCTTGAGCCCAAGAATATTTTTTTAGGGCATAAGGCCCTTTCTTTTCTCTCTCATCCATGGTAAATTCCTCAGCATCTATTCTTACACCAAAAAACATACTAATGAAACCCATATTTCCAATTGGAGGCTAAAGATCCCCTAAAGAGGCTTAAGGTTGTGGTTTGAGGACCACTTTAGGAAGTTCGATCCCGATAAGATTCAAATAGGCATAAGAACTTTATGTTCATTCTTTGACCTTGTGTAATACATGGTGCACAAAACCCCCTAATGGAATTTAGGTACAACCTAGAGGCCTCAAGACCCAATTATATTGTGCAAAACTACTAAATGGTGGCCAAAGATACCCTAAAATTCCCTCATAATCTTTGCTTATGGACATTAAGCCAAAAAATATTTTTTTAAGATCTAAGGCCCTTATTTTCCATCCCTGACCATCGTAGAGGTCCTAAGAGAAATTATTGTTATGTAAAATAGACTAATAGTGCCCATATTTCCAATCAAAGGCCTTGTTTATGGTTTTTGAGCATGAGAAAGCTTCATTTAGGGAATAGGGCCATTGCTTTCCCTCCCCCGACTATGGTATAGGCCTTGAATCATATTTGTAGTGTGAAAAAACTCCTAATGGTTCCCATATCCCATCCAGAGGAAAAATATCTCTTAAAAAAGATATATTTGTTGGTTTGAGGCCTAGTTCATGGTATTTGTGCTCAAGAAGATTTATTTTTGGCCCAAGTTCCTTATTCTCATCCTATTATCACATATAGTTGTCAAGGGTAGAAGATCATCCAAGTCCATGGCCTACACAAGAAACATCCAAGCGTATCCCTTTTCGGGTTCGAAATACTAGCAAGCGAACAGATTCATTTTTCAGCCATCAGATCAACAAGATTAAGTCACGACCATCATATCTCATCTGAGAGAAACTGGTGGGGAGGCATTGTGGGGATCTGGATGGAAATTAAAGTTTCCACAAGTTGTGAGCCTGCAATCTCTCACAATTGTTGATCTTGCTAGATCAACAGATCAACGACGCATATCGATCTTGTTATGAATGAGCATCTTCCCATTGCAGGGATCAGAAAGGAAATTAAAATATCAGCTAGTTGTGAGCCCGCATCGCTCGTGGATTTTGATCTTTCAACAGGGGACACCTGTCAGGAAATCTTGTACTACGGGATAAAGAAAGCAAAAGTTGAGTGATTAAAGGAATCACAAACTCCCGAAGCCCAAAGTCTCGAAATAAATCTCGGTCATCCAAATCAAGAGGCCATGCGACGTCAAATCTCACACTTATGGAATTTGTCACTTCGGAGGATTGTAAGAGATATACATTGAAAAGGCTCAAAGTGTGAACTCCTAAAGTATTTTTGAGTCGTTCATATTCATAGCAAGAAGCATGTTCCATCAAAGAGTGGTGCATGGCAATGAAAGTGGGGCTTTCCCAGATCGTAGATCACAATCAGATCAACAGATCATGTGTATTCGGCATGTCAAAATTGCACGAGGATTAGTGGCTAGGGAGAAGCCCTAGAGTTGCATATCAAACACCACACGTCCTTCTCCATCAGACGATCATGATTTACTTTGGGACTTTAGGATTTTATGCTTCCCCATTCCTGTTTTCCTCCGAAGTAATTTCTTCGAAAGTCCACAGATTTGTAACAACCCTAAGTATTTAATCAATTGTCATGATTTAAATAATGGTTTAATGTTATTAGTTAATTAATTAATTAATTTCATGATTAAATATTTTGTTAATGAATTTGAGTTTAATAAATTTTAATTTATTAAATGGAGACTTAATGTATCCAATGATCGAACCATTAAAGAGAAAGGGGATAAGGTGGGTCAGTCTTAATGAAAGGGAGAAGGCGGTGAATGAGAGAAGGGAGAAAGGAGGATAAGCGAAGGGAAAAACACGAGAGAAGGGACTTTTGGATTTGAGGGAGAGAGAATCATTTTGAGAGAGGAGATGACTGTATTGCTGGTTTGGGGGATGGAGTAGCTTCCTGGAGGATGGTACTGGTTTTTTCTTGAGGAACTTGTTGGATTTTGGTGGACTGAGATAGGGGGCACTTGTTGCTAGGAGTTTTGGGCTCAGGGGCTAGGAATCCTTATGGAATCTTGGAGCTAGGGAGACGGAGAGGCTCTTTTCCTAGCTAGCTGGGAGGTTAGTCGGTTTTGGGAAGAGCATCAGGAAGAGTTGGAGAACAACAGTAGCATCAATTAGAGGTATGCATTTTCATTATTATGCTGTGTTATGTGGTCTATTATCATGATGTTGAATATGTGGTTTGTTATGATGCTGAATATGTGGTTAATTATGATGTTGCTCATAAATTTTAATTATGCTGAATAATGAATGGTTAAAAGTTAGGATAGCATTTCTCTATTTTAATTTATGTTTTATAAGGCTCTGTTGGAAGAGACCTTACACATGGAATTGTTTTATAAGGCTCAGTTGGAAGAGACCTTACACATGGAATTAGAGCCCTGCTTCTTAAAATCCGGAGCCAAGGGCATACCTATCCACCCATCCCTTGAATCTTGATCAAAGATATGTTTTGTATTTCAAACAACCCTCAAACCCGCCCGAACCCCCCAAAAATTTAAAACTTGTTACCTATATAGGTAAATCCCTTTGAAAACGCTGACATAAACATAAAATAACTAGGAGGTATAAATAGATTATTTATGGAAAACTTATAAATTTGGGCCAAGCTCCAGCTCCACCTAACCCGCAAGCCAAGCACACAATTTTTTACACAAATAAAAAATAGTACATACCTAATATTTTTTAACATAGATATAGACAAAACAACAAACAAAATAAATTTAATATGTACCAAAACATACCAAAAGCTAGATAGGCATTTTTAGATATATATAAATTGGTCATTAATTAAATATATATAGATTTATATATTGATTTATAATAATGTTTATTTATATATATATATATATATATATATATATATATATATATATATATATATATATATATATATATTAAAGTTAGATTATCATTATTATAATTTATTTTTTATAATATAATAATCTAAAAATAAATTGTAATATATGTTTATATATATATATATATATATATATATATATATATATATATATATATATATATATATATACAATTTATTTTAGATTTAATATGGTATAAGAAAATAGAATTATATTGGTGGAAACAATGATGGAAATCTATAAATATATATATATATATGAAATAAACACTAAACAAAACAAAAGTACATACCTATGAAATAAATTTATTATATACTATTTAAAAAAAAAGATAGGGTTGTGTGCACGCACAAGTGACCAAAGTCTAAGTTTGAGTCATATCACATATCATACTGAACTATGCCAAACTTAATGTTCATATGTCGATCAACAAGTACACACATTAACCAACACAAACCCAACGCAAGCATCGAGCCTTTTCTTCACATGTCTTATCACAACACAAGTCCACGCAAAAAGCCAACAGAGGCTCACACAAGGGGTAGTTCTAAGTGGTATAAAGAAACTGATAAGGGAGGCCAAAAAAGTGACAAAAAGAGGCCAAAAAGTCTATAAATAGAAGTTGGCAGCTCATTATCACCATTGTTGATTTGGAAATTGACTCTGGAGCCAAAAGACCCCCTTTGCTAAAAACGGTGATTCTGGGAGCTAGAGTGGTCGAAACGAACTTCTGCTTGGACCAAGTAACTACAAACTCCCTTATCTAGCTATTCAATTCTTCAATTTTGCATTTTCTTTCATTTTTTGGGTGGGCGTCAACCTTTAAAAGGTCATCCCTAGGTACACGCGGGTTGTCTTTGGACAGGCCACATGTACACTCGAGCAGAATAAAGGTTGCCCGCATGTACACGCAACTATCGCCTCTACAGCTCGCTTAGACCCCCCTTTTGTAGCAAAAAAGAATTAAAGGGAAAGTACTGACCCTCCTGAAATTTGTTGTGTTGGTAGGATGTATGTCTAGTGGAGGGAAACGGAGTATGAAGCAATCAGTGAGTTGGTCATAGGAGATCCGAATGTCGTGGCCATGTTGATGCAATGTGGTTTACTGAATTTCTTCCTTTGTCCATTTATGCGAGCACAACCAAGGATACTGAATTCCTTGATTGATTACTGACACCATGATGCATAGGCCTTCATTCCAGAGGGGCAATCACTGGTGCCCACCACCGAGGATATCTACTTTTTGACTGACCTCTGAAGGAGAGGGAAACCAGTCAACTTCAGGACGTTTCTTGCAGGACCGCATAACATAGCGGAACTAATAGTCGAGCACAGTGAGGCTGGGACACACTGTGTGAGCTCCCAGGTTCCCATAAGTAATATTACTAACCTATCACTGCAGACGATATTATTATTGATTGGGTGGATTATCGATTCAACAGCCTTGCATCAGGCATCTCGTGCACATATGAACTGTGATATCCAGTGCTTGAATGCATAGATGTTTTACTGGAGTACCACACTACTTGATTGTATGAAGAGGCAATTGATAGATTACTGACAGCGGACACAAAGGAACTTCGAGTTTGGGATGGTTTTGTGTTCATTCTTCTTTGAGAGAGTTCCAAGCTTTAGTCCTCGGGAAGTGGTATGAGGACATCAGGCCTCTTTCCCTACAGTATGTAGATGGGCAGTATTACTACCACGACAGGGTGGTGGAAGGACCAATGAGTCCTTCGATGATGACTTCTTTGCATGGCTGTCACGGTAGATCCCTGTGATCGAGGATTACCCATATCCAGGGATGGATTTTTATAGAGATCCTGAGATAACCGTGCCTCCTCATGAGGAGCGAGGAGAGATGGGTAAGTCTCCACCTTTGTAGTTTTTTTTGTTTGCATAGGTAATGTTTATGTCATTTTTGTTATATATATCATTTTTTTTGTATGCCAGAGTATTTGATGGGTATATGTTTGTTTCATGCAGATGTGGGACCCGTGCGACTTGTTGATTATGCACGGAACAGGCGTCGTCCTTGGCCAGATGTTGCAATTGGCACCGCCGAGGGAGAAGTAGTAGCAGGGAACCTCCCAGCTGGGGAGGCTGAGAGGGTCCTTAGACGAGTTGAGCGGAACTTCACTGCACTCACTCGCACAGTCTCGATGGTAGAGATAGAGGATCTATCGCCATCCATGCAGCCTCATGTAGTGGGGGCACCTCAGACATGTGTCTGATTGTTTAGGCATTTATCCCATGCTGTGGACTATTATAACAGGGCCCATATGCCCTACACCTATTTAGACTTTTTACGTGCTACGATCACTTACTTGTATATATTTTTTGAGGGCATAAGCTGTGTGATTCGTTATTACTCCCATTTTTTAGGCGCTCGCGTCCGTCTATGTACTCTGGTTATTTTATGATGTTGTATATGGTTTTTTGATCTTTTGTGTCTTATGGATCACGTGTGCAAAAATGTATTTACATGCTTATGTCATTGTTCTTTCATATGTGTGCAAGATGCCAATCTAAAATTTGACTAGCTAGAGTATCTGTAATTTGGTTTAATCTCCTAGGAACATGAAAATATGTAATATAATCAAAGTTTCATTCTAAGAGATGTTCCCTAAGGAATCGTCGGTGTAAAGTTGGATCATGAACCCGATATACTCTGTTTATCTATGACACAACCAGTTGAGCGTCGATATAGACCCAGAGATGAGAGATACCCAATGACAAGGCATCACAAAGCAACTCAATAACTGCACTATACTCGACGACATTATTTGTGGTGTCACCTAAGCATATACCTTTGAAAGATAACAACTAGCCCTGAGGTGTAAATATTACCCAAGATGTGGAGGCGAGCCTCCGAGTGTGCCGACTAGCACTGTTTTCATACCCAACGAACACCTCGGAATCACTTAACATCTACCATATTGACGAAAGATAACATCAATGACACATCCATAACGCTTAAAAGAAACTAAAAAGTAATAGTACAAAGACTATACGTATGTTACAAAAAGTTACCCATATTGACCTACCTATGAGTAATACTTCTTGAGGTAGAGCCCATTTCTAGGCTATGCCAAAGCATTCCCTTCAAAATCAACCAAACGATAAGCACCTTTTTTTAAAACCTATTTTATGATGAAGGGTCCAAACCACATGGGTTTGAATTTTCCTACCCCCAGGGGGTCCTTATCTTGGTCATAGACTAGGACAAGGTCGCCTTCAGAGAAAATCTGAAGACGAACGGACCTATCATATTAACACTTGGCCTTATGTTTATGAGCCTTGTTGGCCAGGGCCGCATCACGACGCTGCGCATTGAGATGCTCAAGGTGTACTAACCGTTCTTCAAGTGGAGAAGTGTCTGGAAATAATTGTACTGCCAATTTTAGAGATGGGATCTGACATTCAATGGGAAAGACTACCTCCAATCTGTAAATGAGTTGAAAATGTGATAAACTGGTTGAAGTCTTAACAGATGTTCGGTAAGCCCATAATGTCGAGTATAACATCAAATGCCAATTTGACTTGGCTGAGTTGATAGTTCGTTGTAGAATAGTCTTAAGAGTTTTGTTTATAGCTTCCACATGCCCATTGGCTTGGGGGTAGTAGGGTGATGAATGATCTTTCCGTAACCCAAGCTTTGATGTTAATTCGATCATCATTTGCTTCCGAAAGTGACTACCATGGTCAGTAACAATCTCTCTCGGGACACCGAACCTTTGTATGATTTGGTTGAATAAAAAGAGAGCTGCAGTCTCTCCATCATATTTAAACATTGGCATAGCTTCAACCCACTTAGTGAAGTAGTCTACAACTACGATGATATAGCGGTTCCCCCTTGCTGACGGGGGGTTGAAAGTAGTGTAATCGATCCCCCACTTGGTGAAGGGACCAACTGTGATGACAGGAAACATAGGAGTGGGATGTGTCCTCATATTTCGAGAAAAGACTTGGCATGGATGGCACTTCTTGACCGATTCTATACAATCTTTGATAAGCGTCGGCCAAAAGTAACCTGCTCATAGAATCTTTTGGGTTGTTTCCAACCCAGACAAATGACCGCCACAAGCTCCGGTATGGAAATCATTGAGCACGATGATTGCCTCCTCATGTGTGAGACATTGATGTAAGATGTAGTATACACCTCTTCGATACAATGTATCATTGAGTATGAGATAATTCTTAGCCTGATGGCGTATACGTCGATGCTCATCACGAGAAGCAGAAGTGGGGCACTTCAAAGTCTTGAGATAGATAAGTATATCTCTGTACCAGGGATCTGAAGATGTGATAAAAAACATATCTCCCCAGATAGGCGATTCTTCAGGCACAACGTCACTTGACTCAACCAAAAGTTCTGAAATAAGCTATGCGAAGACCAATGACTTTTTGGACTTTCCTAAAACGAAGTCTAAGTCAAATTCCTGGAGGATGACTATCCATCTACTAATTTTTCCGCCTATAACCCGTCGTGTCAACATGTACTGGAATGGATTCACGACAACAATGACGTTGCTCTTGCAAAATAGAACATAATGACGAAACCATTGAATAGCATGAACTGTTGCAAACACAAGTTCTTTGATATGCCAATAATTAAGTTCTGGTCCTACGAGGCCTCGGCTCAGGTAATAGATCAGATATTCTGAGAACAAATCATCTTCCTGAACTAAAACCATGCCAATAGTTAACTCTGTGGAAGCCAGATATAATAATAAATCTTTGTTATAGTTAGGTGGTCATAGCGGAGGCGCAGTTGTGAGTGTGTGTTTTAATGCATCGAAAGAGCATTGAGCATCTTTGTCCCAGTAAAAAGGGACGTCTTTCTTCAGTAGGCGCATAAATCCCTTGGTGATTTCAGCATAGTTGGCGATGAAGCATCGTAAAAAGTTCTCCTTGCCTTGTAGACTCTAAAGTTGAAGGTTTGTGCGTGGGGGGGGCAACTAGATTATTGTCTCCACCTTGAGAGGATCAACCATGATCCCTATTGTTGATATGATGAAACCTAACAAACGTCCTGACGTTTTGCAGAAGCTACACTTGTTTGGACTCAAGCGAATCCGAAAGTAGCAACAACGTTTGAAGATAAGTCTAAGGTGTGTGGGATGATCTGTTCTCTTGTGAGATCGTGATGCTAAATCATCTAGATAGGCCTCGACTATATGATTGAGATCATGAAAGGCAAAAGACATGGCCCGCTGGAATGTGGCTCTAGCATTTTAAGACCAAAAGTCATCTTACGATATGTGAATGTACCCCATGAATAAATGAATGTCGTTTTGTGTTGGTCCTCGGGTTTGATTTGGATTTGATTGTATCCCAAAAAATCATCCATGAAAGAAAAGGCTTCGCAACCAGCACATTCATCAATGATCTGGTCGATGAAAGGTGTTGGAAAATTATCTTTGGGACATGCCTTGTTCAAATCACAGAAATCGGTACATACATGAATCGTTCCTTGTTTTTTATTGACCGACACAGGATTGGACACCCATTGAGTCAAATGGATAAGATAAATAAAACCCGCCTTTAGCAATTTCTCAACCTCAATCTTGATGGTTGTTGCTTTCTTGGGATTAACAGGATGAAGCTTCTGTCGAACGGGCTTGGCATCAGGATACATTGTGATTTCATGTTCAACTATTTTTGGATCAATACCTAGCATTTACTCATAAGACCAGGAAAAAATGTCGCAGAATTCCTTGAAAGGATTCGTGTAGATTTGAATCTCTTCGGGGGAGCAATCTTCTATGACGAAGACGTTCTCCATAATTCCAGGGTTTCAGAAGATGTTGATTAATATAGTTTCAGTGATAGTCTCCATATTTCCCTCAGCATAAATTTTGCGTGTACCTAAGAGATTAATAGGACATGGATGATCTCCCGTCATGGTCACGGTGAATTATCCTGCTTCAATTCGGCTTAACTCTAGGAGAAAATATGATCTATGATGAAGATCTTCCCAAGGTTTGTCTGGACTAGTCATTGCCTTGATTACTACTTTATCAGAAGGCAAGACTAAGTCTAATGAATCGATGTTAGTGAGAGAACCCTGAGCCCAAATAGGCTGTAGAAGCGGATCTAACTCTTATGCAGGAGTCATATCAATGTTAGTTGAAGCTTGCTGGACTACAGAGTACGCTACTTTAGTGGCAGACAAGGGCATGGACATGCCTAGGTGCCCTGTCTCATCCATCGTGGTTGATGGGGAAGGAATAATCCATGGATCCTTGAAGTAAGTCATGTAGAACGACGAAACTTGAAAAATCTCAACCTTATGGTGATTAGATATAAATTTGATATCGCCCCGCGGAGGTGGGTAATCGAAGGTACCCATCAAATATGGGCACAAACCAACTCCTACGTTGACGACACCTGGTTGAGGATTATCAATCATCGGGACATCATCGGATGATTTCCAAAATAGGACATAGATTGTTGGGCATGCATTGTATTCGAAGGAATTTGGGAAGGATTACCCCATGCCGGTCCCATGGGGATAGGCATAGTAGTTTGTTCGGGGTTCCATTGATTGTGGAAATAATTACCCCAGATCAACATTCCAGAAGAGGGAAGGGATCCTTGCCCTGAATTCCAAGGTCCTTCTAAGTTTTCCCCCTGTGCAGGAATAATAACCTGCCCAGGAGTAGATTGTCCAAAAATGGGGTTGCCCCCAGTCGGGAAAGCGGCTGACAAGAAGGTGGTGTTACCAAATGTTATGTTCCAAGAAAATGATGTTGAACCTACCAGCATACTATGCGAAGGTGGTCATTGACTCCCCGCTCCAAATAAACTATTGTGTGTAGGTTGCCTAGCGGATTGTTGATGCTAACCACTGAGTGAAGGGGATGAAGGAGGGATATGACCTCCTGCATAAGGAAAAGAATTAAAAGGGACAGGATTTTCCCCCATGTGACCTTACAGAGGAGCGCTAGAGCTCCCTTCCCCCAGACTCAAAGTCTGTAAAGTGGAGTAGGACAATACAGGACTTGTACCTGAACTAGGCATACCGTATGAGAATGGAGGGCCTATCGCACTAAGTGTGAAAGGGGTTGTTTCCACCACCAAATACAGGTTCGGACCACTGTGCGAAGTAGTTGCGGTCGAGACCATGGTGGCTCGGACCGATGACGGTAAGTTAGGAGATGGCGGCTCTCCTGTGGTGACAATCGTGGTGGGAATTGAAGAATTCCCATAAGGAGTAACAACATTTGGTTCCATTGTTGTGTGCGACACTGTCTGCCGCTCGTGAAATTGAATTGGTACAATAAAAGGTGCCAAGAAATCAGTGGTTGGGGTTTCAACCGAGCCAAGAGTGGTTGCTTCAAGGTCCAAAATGGTCGATTCCTCCAGGGGTTATTCGGGCACAATGGTTTGTAACCCAGTCGCTTCAAAAGACCCTTGTTGGTCTAGCTTCCGCCTTAATGGGGGTGGGGATGGCTCCAGTGTAACCGACGGTAGGCCAAGAAGCCTTCGTGACCGATGAAGCTCAGGATCCTCCATTGTGTGAGAAGATCCAAGACAGTCTAAGGTAGTCTAAATGCTCAAAAGTAACACACACTAAGAAAAACGTCCCTAGAAGATAAGACAAGCAAACACTAAATTAATTTGAAGAACAGTTACAACAACCAACACTAGAGAAACTTACTAGTGCAAGTGCAACTCGAAAACGGAAGCACCCTTCGGGTATACTCTACAAAGCGTGGCCCGATGTCTATCCTAGGTACCGCAGTATACCCCCGTAGTCACTTGTGTATGTCCCTAACAAATATTGGCAACTAGGTTGCTAGCACGTGAACAGTCACCAGGCGGGTACAGTCGAAAGTCGGGTAGACCAAAATGAGCAGAGTATCGAGCTCGAAACCTATCAAGGGTATCGAGAGAAAAAGTTATGGAAGACAACTAAGGACCTTGAATGGATTCGATACCCCTGAAGCCCCATGGAAAATTCAAAGGATGGAATCCCACAACAAGCCCTCTATATGTGTTCTCCACTACGATTGGTTCGGCTTTGGAGGGGTTATCTCCGCTACCTTTCCGCACGCGAACTCGTGTTTATCCCCTGTGTTAGAGGGGGGTCCTGGATAACTTCCACAAAACTGGACTTAGACACTCCCTATCTCAGACTCCAATGTTTGGTTTTAAATGGCCTTGAAGAGTTTCCTCTCCAACCTAATCTAAGGCCCTAGTCCTGAACTAGTTTGTGAACACTACAAACATAAAAGTCTATTAGATTTTAATTTTAACGTTACTTTTATGGCTTTGTATTACGTCAACGGGTACGAGGGTGAAACTGATGATGTGTAAAAGACGAAAGAAAAAAATGAATGAAAAAGATGGAAAC